>JAAIIK010000061.1:1088314-1106787 GCA_014706435.1 Silurus glanis | reverse complement strand
ATATATATATATATATATATATATATATATATATATATATAATATACAGGTGTGAATATACTGTAAAAAGCCCAGTATTTTGTCTCTCTCTGGTTTCTGTTGACAGTCAGTGTGAAGCTTATGTGCTTTGTAAAAGTTGTGAGTCCCCGAGAGTGAAAGCGTGACACTGTCTGTTCAAGTTGATATGTACATTTGTGAATGTGTGTTTGCGGGCGTGGGTGGGTGATACTCCGACTTGTTGTGTGTAACATAAGGAGCTGTGAAGTGTTTAATGCGTGGATTCTCAACCTGTCACTTGGAAACTGCCACTGAAACACTGTGTCCCCCTTTTAACACACAGCGCCGAAGTGTGAACGATGGCTAACACACACATTCGCGCACACACTCCTCAATTTTATTTTTTTTTTCCCAAACAATTTTAGGACTCTATCTTGGCTATGCCTACACTTGTTGCGTGCATGTGAGGAAGATGTAGACGGCTGTTGTTTTGAGAGAGAAACCCTGCTGCGGTGCTCACACCCCCAAGGGAGGCCTGCTCAAGATGGTTGCTAAGGAATCAGAGCTTTATTTTCCTTTTCCTCTATCACTTTATCTATTCATTTCAATTTTATTTCCTGTCTCCCTTTTCTCACATTCTTCTCACACCTTTGTTTTTCCAGCCAAATTTTACTGCTGTTTATCTTTTTCCTAATTTTCCCTAATTTCCCTCTTGATCTTAATAACAGTCACACTATTGCACTATTATTACTCTTGCTGCCTCAGTTTTCAAACTTTTTTGTTTGTTTTTGAGATAGTCATCAGCGTATCAGCCCCACTTTGCGCTGAGTTAAAGATTGTATGCACTTGTATGTGTGTGTATGCTTCATTGATCTGGAAATTCTCACTTTGGGTCTGAAGACTGATTTTCTACTTTTGTATTTGTGTACATATGAGCATATCAAGTTTTTGCACCAAACCGGAGAGTGTACACTAGTTGGCTAAGTTACGTAACCCAGCCCAGAATTTGCATACACCAGAAAGCACAAATGGACATCTATGTGACAATATAAATGCTTTGTGTTATACCTTACTGAGGGAAGAGTAGAAGGGAAATTTAAAAAAATGTATGATAATACAGGCTGATTAATTTGGTAATTATAATAACATTTAGTTGGTATGGAGCCTCAGTTTTCTGTGAATAAATGGCAGGAGGAAAACTTATCTATTTGTACATACTGAACCTTTATAGCTGTCTAATTCAAGAGTTTAATCATAGAAGACATTTATTAAAGAAACTAATAGGACAAGTTTGTCCAAACTTTGTATATTTATAAAACGCAAGCTGTAATATTAAGATATTATTTTAGTGTTTATACAGTGATCTAACGGTGTAGTGTAGAGTTCAGTAGGGTGATGGTGGATGGATTAAAGCTGTCCCTGAACCTGCTGGTTCTGGTGCGTATGTTCCTGTATCTCCTTCTTGATGGAAGGTTAGACAGTTTGTGACTGGGATGTGAGTTCTTGATGATATTGTGAGCTCTGCGCAGACATCTGCTGTAGTGAAGGTGCTCAATAGTGGGTAGTTGCGTGCCACTGATGCGTTTGGCGATTACATTACATTACATTACATATACGATGTAATATAAGATTTTATAGAGACATTTGATCAAACTCAAATAAGAAATGTCACAATATAACTGAACTTACCTCAATGCTTACCAAAAAAGCATTTTCCTGATTGCCACACCGGACTGTAGTCACACATAATAGTTATCTTGTTCTCAGGTCAGCATGTGAGTTTGCCTCAGCACTGCAAGCTTGTGCTTCAAAGCAGAAGTATAAATAAGCCCTGAGAGTATTTCATAGTATTTCACACTATGGATGTACAGTAGTCTATCCTTCACACTCAGGGCTTGATTTCAGAGGTGGGATCCCCTCCTTCTTATAAAACTGCCATCCTCTTTTCCCCATGGAAAAAACATGAAATAAAAACTTTGTCATTGTTAGTGCATGTTCCTTGATATATTCCACCCTTTTCAGCAGAATGAATCATCCTGGTTTATTATAGAATTATTTGTAAAGCATAAAGCATAATTCAGCAGACGCTATATATTAGCATATAACTACACTGGATCTGATAGGAAAGGCGAACAGTTATGAGAATAGGGATTGGGATCTGTTTGGGTATAGTGATAAAGTGATAAAGAAATAATTCTACATGAAAATGTTTGACTGTCATCATGCACAGTTGGGCAAAGGGGAAAACACATTAACCAATGATGTCATTGTTTTTACACCTCCCCGTCCTCTTTCACAAAACAAAAAAGGGTTGAATTATGGTTTTCATTTCATATAGTCTGTAACATCCTTTTGTGATGTCACAATTATCAGATCGCATTTCCTGTTCCTGTGTGGAGTTTCACATGTTACCTTAGTAGTAATGCCTCTTATACATCACCCATTAAACTGTGTAAAAAGTGTCAAACTTGCCTTCAGTGGGCAAGGCTAAACCACCCAACATAATTGGTCAAGGATATTCAGATTCCCTCTGGTGCCAGGGTTGGTTTCTTTGTGCAAGGGCTTTAATGGCTTTGTCTCTCAACTGTCTGAACACACTCAGCATGGCCTTAGAGGTTTCATTTATATATTTAAGTTGGATCCTTATAATCAACAGACATTTGTTACTTTATGGGGAGTGTCCAAAAGAACTGGTCTGTAGTGACCTGCTCATTTGTTAAGACCTTTGAAATGCATCTGCTGTCTAGTGAGCAATCCTGTTTGTATTCAGCAGCAGTTGGAGCCAGAATGACCCTTGCAAGGACCATCCCGTTTAATTTGTCATATTCATTGGTATCCTTTGCAGTGAGAGAAAAATAGACTAGATGGGCTTACCCTATTAGGAAGGAGGCTATGATGATACATCATAGGTGTGTAGGTATGTAGGAAGGTATGTAGGAAGTCCCTAGCATCATCATCTATTTTGGTTTGCCTAATGTTGGGTAGGGTATTTGTTACCACTAAACATCTAAAAGCTACCAGGTTCACTGTGAAGTGGGTGTCCATTGTTTTAAAGAATACCCAGAGAAGCAGAGAAAATGCAGAGGTAAAAATGAAAGTGTGAAGAAATGATGGGAAGGACTTTAGCAGTAAAGGGGATGTTTGGGACTGCAGCACCAGAAATCTTTTAAGGGTCTGTTAAGTGGTAATTTGTCTCTAACTATTCTGTAATTTGCATATTCCCTTGTTTGGGAGTGAGCAAATTATGATTTTTCTTTCGCCCCTTTTTTGAGAATCCTCATAAGTGCAAGCGTTCGATGTGTAATTATTTGACCCCGTCCTCTGTCCATTTGGGTGTCTAATGATTTAGATCCCTAGATATCACCCTCTGGTTCATGTGCTGCTCTAACTGTGTTGCCAAGAAAAAAAGGAGACTGGATTGCATAATACCCACAATAAAATTCATGTAGTACTTCCCAAAACAAAGGATGGAAGTCACATTGAATCCTATCAGACCTATCTTGTCTTCTTCAAAGCCATTTCATTGTCTTTTCTTAGAGCCTCAGGAATGTAATTCATTTATATTTGTTACAGTATAATACCCTTTGGTTTCCCTTTTGTCTAAGATCTACACACTGTCTAAGATTTCCATTAAGTATCGAAGAAGTGTGTTGGCTTTCAATATTTTCAACATACATGTAGGTTGATATATTATCATAGCCAGAGTATATTCAGCCATAAAGATGGACACCACTGGCACTGCGGGAGGGCATTCCTACTGGTTTAACGGGTTTGTCAAAGTGGGCCTTCCTTGGTTTAACCATATCCACAGTAAAAGTAAATGTCTATATTTCCCCATTCTTGCTTAACAGAACAAGTGCTTGGCCATTCCTCCCCCACCTAGGGCACTGTTTGTTAAACATTTTCAATGGCCTTTCCATGCAGAAACATCTTTTACTGCAACACTTCCAGCTGTCCTGGACCTTTCAGTTGAATAAGCTTTACTCAGAAGGCCTTGTCCTTTAATTTTTCTTTGTTCTAGGGTGTGTTCTAGGGTTATCACCAAGGGCAGCTTCTTGCAATGTCATTGAGTTTCCACCAGAGATTGAACTACTACTCATTTACCTTGAATCATGTCTCCCTCTGCAACACAACATAAAATCAGACATAAGTCTGTTTGTGCTCTTAGCTGGAAATGAATGGATTCATAAGCATAGCTGTGTCTGGATTCCAACTGGTGGGATGGTTGTGTGAATTCACACATAAATAATGTATATTCTTTTCACAATTCTCTTGTTTGTCTTAGGGTGTGTGGACAGTTCTAAATCATATTAGAATCAAAATCCTGGGGCTGCACAAGTAGAGTGACAGCTGCCACCCTGTGCTGCCTTGTAGGTGCTCAGTTATTCCTCCTGTGCTGTAGGTGGTGGATAAGCGTGCAGATATGGCTATCGGCTCCCTCACCATCAACGAGGAGAGGTCAGAGGTCATTGACTTCTCAGTGCCCTTTGTAGAGACAGGAATAAGCGTCATGGTCTCCCGTAGTAATGGCACAGTGTCACCCTCGGCCTTCCTCGGTGAGTACCATGTCTCATGATGAACAACAGTTTTATCACTGCAGGCTTAAACCATTTTTAACATGTGATGAATGAGCGCACGGATGGTGCATATTGTACAAATCGATCAGACTTAATGTTCCCAATCTGAACAAACAATTTATTTTACTTCAGAGGAATGCAGTACATAAACATTCCCTTAGCAAACAGCTATAATTTGTTTAGTTATAAATGGAGCTGCATCTGCTTTTACATTATAAGATGCTCTTTGTAACCTAATAATCAATACAAATGCAATTGTGTTAAGGAGATACAATGTTGTTTGGATCTATTTCTCTTTTTTCTGTCTGTCTTTTTCTTTAATTAATCGTACTCTTTCTTTCCTTTCAGAGCCATACAGTCCTGCAGTTTGGGTGATGATGTTTGTTATGTGCCTGACCGTCGTAGCAGTGACTGTCTTTATCTTTGAATTCTTCAGTCCAGTTGGATATAACCGCAGTCTGCAGAACGGCAAGAGTGAGTCAAACCCCAGGCTTGCTGGCGGCCATGTTGTTTTCCAGCTTGCTGTGCCGGCTCTTAGACATCTCTATTGCTTTTTAATAATGGCCATATTTTACATGACTAGCATGCTGTCCGTAGAGATGAATGAACACACTTGTTCTGTGCAGCAGCAAGAATTCTGAGAAAGACTAATAAGTAAACTGGCCTGCACTTATCGCTTTTTAGATCCATGTTTGATTGCTGTGCAGTAGCCGCTGCTGACTTTTCACTCGTTCTCAGCCCTCATGTATAATAGAGGAGTACAGAAGCTCTGTATGCATCCTACAGCTCCTCTACTCACTCACGTATTTCTCTTTTGGAAATGTGCAGCTCTTGTTACATCATCTATTCTAGTGCCCTGTGTTCAGTTAATTACAGTTAAATGAAGGATGGACAAGAAAAAAAAAATGGCAGAAAAACCCAATTAAAATCTTCTTCTCTCTCTCTCTCTCTCTCTCTCTCTCTCTCTCTCTCTCTCTCTCTCGCTCTGTCTGACTTTTAGAAGCAGGAGGTTCTAAGTTCACCATAGGGAAGTCTATATGGCTTCTATGGGCTTTGGTCTTCAATAACTCTGTGCCTGTGGAGAACCCCAAAGGTACCACCAGTAAGATAATGGTGCTCGTGTGGGCTTTCTTCGCTGTAATCTTTCTTGCCAGCTATACAGCCAACCTGGCGGCCTTCATGATCCAAGAGGAATACATTGACACTGTGTCTGGCCTCAGTGACAGGAAGGTACGCTTGAGTACACATGTTCTTGTATGTGTGGAAAATTAAAGGCCTTTTAATGGAAAGTATGTGTGTGCATGTTTGAGTTCATGCTGTTTTCATTATTTAGGGCAGCAGCAGCACATGGATGTAGAGTGTAAAATCGATTTGCTTCTTGCCTTTAGAGACTTAAGCAGGAAGAAAAAGAGTGTACTCAGTCAGAATGGAAGATTGATAATACCTTTAGGATTGCGTAGATCAAGACATCGATTGAAGGGCTCATTTTTATCTTTATCAAATCAAGATATAGTTATGAATAAAGCGATTTAAATTTTTTATTTATTTTTTTTTTTTGCCGCTGCATGATGGCATTGAATAGCAAAGTCAAGTGAGATGGTTTGAGGTTAAGGTATTATAGGTGTCTGAAAAAAAACATTGTCTAAGGTATGTTATAGTTATAATTTAAGTTCTACTATGTAGATAGTCAGCAGTGCTGTATCTAGTGTTTCTACTTTTGCGGGTAATACTTTCGGTTCTCAGTGATGCAAAAAGGACACAAGTTATATGTTTAATAGTAAGACATTCAAAATTATTTGAATTGTTCTTGAAAAATGTTACAGACTGAAATTTTTTTATGTGGCTTTATGGTCCTAGTCTTCTACTAGTGAGCTAGCATTTCTTTTTGACCCGATTTTTTTTTTTTTTGTAGCCGGATCCCAGTTCGGTGAGAAGGCCACTCTGAAAGCACCTTATCACAAACCTATCTGCAAATAATATTTGCAACTAACAACACTGTTGGAAGTCACAGCTGTTTTTATGATTGGCACACTCAACCCACTTTACTTCTACTCGGAGAAAAAAACAATAGCAAAATCGCATTGATTTGGTTTCTTGTAAGCACTGCTTATTTTTCTAAGAATGGCCACTTCAAAATCTTTTGTTAAGAATGTTAAAGCTTTTCATTTGAGAGCAACTTTGTTCTAGGAAAAATCCTGCTTTATTTTTAGCTGTCATTTCAATAAGAGTCTGTTCCTTGCTTTGTTTCTGAATGCTTTTAATTTTGAATTTTGTACTAAAATTGGAACAGTGATCTCCTTTATGAACAATTTTAAGTAAATACTGAATATAATACCTGTCTGTATTACACCAGTCAATTCATATGCACTACCACTATCTACACAATATGGACAAAAGTTTGTGGACACCAGACCATAAGATGCGTTTGCTTTTTGAACATGTTTGGTCCCCATTTGCTGTTATAATAACCTCCACTCTTCTGAGAAGAAGTTCCACTTGATATTTCTAGTTTGCTTTTGAAGATTTGTGTTCATTCAGCCACCAAGGTGTTAGTAAAATCAGGTACTGATGTATGGTGAGGAGGCCTTGTGTGCTTTCAAAGTTTCAATTCACCCCAAAGCTGTTCAGTATTATTGAGGTCAAAGCTCTGTAGGCCACTCAAGATCTTCCACTCCAAAACATGTAAATTATATCTTCAGAGAGCTGACTTTGTGAACAGTGGCATTGTCATGCTGGAACAGGTTTCGGTCTCCTATTTCAAGTGAAGAGAAATTTGAATACTACTGCATCCAGAAACATCCTATACAATTAAAGGATGTTTCTGGATGCATTTTAACGCTCCCAAAAAATAATCGCCATATTATGAAACAGTTGTAAATTTTCACGATTCCTTTCTTGTTTAAACAAAAGTTTGACTCCTACATGTCAAAGTCACAACCATGATTTACGTTGAATGAATGTTCCCATTTGTAAATCTTTTATATGACATAAAATTGAGTGATAATCTGAGCAAAACTCATGTATGGATTCAGGCTCCTGCCAGTTTCTTTATTTACATTATTATTTATTTACGTCATTCATGGAACATACATAAATGTACCTTTTTATATACATAATTTTTACATAAAACATGCTCTAATGTATGCAGACAGTGCCATAATGAGCAAATGAAAAGAAAATATTCAGGCAGTCATTTAAAAAAAGAGACAAAAGGAATGAAAGAATTAAACTCAAGAGGAGAGAATTATTTTCTTTTATTCAAAATCTTTGTTTTGGAAACAAACAAAAATGTAAATAAAATAATAATAATAATAATAATAATAATAATAATAATAATAATAGTAGTAGTAGTAAAACAATCGGTTTCTTAAGAGTTTATTTTAAAACAGAGTAGCCTCTATCGACTGGTTGGTCTTTCTTGATTAAGACAAGTATCAGTTTGCCTCTTTTTTTGTTAACAGTCTGAGAAACTGCTCTAAACATTCATTTATTGTCAGCATTTACTGAAGCAGTAATTGTGCCACTTGCAGCACTTTGCTCGATTAATCAATGCTTTGAAACCACTTGTGTGTGTAAACCTGTTTCTCTGTAGTCACATGCACACTCTAGGGAGAAAAGTATTGGGACACCTGACTTTTCCAGCCTACTTTGCTTCTTCCACAACCTGTTACACCTATCTATAACTAATGGTATGTGGCAGGATTACATTTTCAATTCACCTGAACTAGGAGACCCAAACCGGTTCCAGCGTGAGAATACCACTGTGTACAAAGCCATCTTCATGAAAATATGCTTTACATTGGTTGAAATGGAAGATCTTGATTCGCCTGCTCTAGAGGTCTGACCTCAACCCTATTGAACACCATTGGGATGTGTTGGAATGCTGACTGCACCCCAGGCCCCCTCACCTCATTACATCAGTACCTGCCTTTACTAGCATCTTGTGGCTGAATGAGCACAAATCTCCACAAGCACACTCCAAAATCTAGTGGAACATGTTCCCAGAAGAGTGAAGGTTATTTATAACAGCAATGGGGCATAGTAGGCAAATAATGTGCTAATGTGGAGTTAAAGAATGGTGTAATACAGGCAAAATAATATTTATTTATTTATTTATTTAATATATAATAATAATAATAATAATAATAATAATAATAATAATAATTATTATTATTATTATTATTATTATTATTATTATTATTATTATAGAATACAATAGAATTATATAATATTCAAGGCCCCTAACCCTCATCTGCTCAGTTACTGTATGTAAATAAGAAATGATTTAGGGGATAAAATTCTTAGAATTATTAGCTCTGGATAAGGGCATCTGCTGAATGTCATAAATGGAAATGTATATTTGGTGTGCTCTTGGAAGTACATTCAGAAGTATAAAATAAAAAGATAAATAATAACTTAGCCAGATTAAAATGCATTGGGTAGTACTGATGTATATTTAATTGAATGCATATACTTTCTAATACTTTTTTTTTTAATATTAAACTATTGCATATTTGCATCTAACTTTTTTTTTTACATTGTATAATAATATGACCTGCCATCATGAAACTCCCTAATGATGCAACGCTGTGCTTCTGTCGATTAGTCACCATTAGTTTTCATTTTCATGAATTAAGTCAACAGCTCTAAAGCCTGTGCCATGCCATTGCAAACCCCTCTGAGCTTTACTCTTTAACATTCCGTTGGTTTTTCTCTTTTTCTTTTTGCAACCTCTATGAAATTAAAAATCTACAGCATTTTCAGTTATACAATTTATTTATATACAAAATAGAGTAGTTAATCACAGTGTAAAAAAGGGTCTTATCGTTTTTACCCTCTGCAGCATGAGAAATTGTGTTATTTTTAAACCCCTCTACCCCTCACTGTGCTACACAGTAGATGAAGGACAAATAGATAAATACTACTGCATCAGATTCTGGGCACATTCCAAAATTAGGGATAAAAGCAGCAGTATGAGCAAATATGAGCAGTTCTTGGAACTAATTCTGCAGAACATAGACTCGTATAATGATTTAGAGGATAAAATGTCTGAACAAGAGGGCCATTTAATTCAGCCCTCATCATGAATTGATTTTTAGATGAGAACTCTGAGGCCTTAGACAGTCACAGCAGGCTTTCAGTGAGAAGAGAGAAGGTTGTATACAGAATGTTCAAGAATGACAATTTTGAATGACCCTTAACCACTATGAGGTGTCAGCAATTTCAGATGTTTAAATAATAAGTAGTATGGGTCCCATGTTATCAGTTCTGACTTTGACTTCCTGATATTTTTGACTTGGCATACCCAGCCTTCGGAATAATATTTTTATTGGGGAGAAGATAAATATGAGTTTTATATTATTAAATACTCCAGTAAAAAAATAAGACCTTCTTTGATATGCCAAGTAAACTCTAGGACTATTGCTACCCTTGTTTATTCTAAGGAAGATGTATTGAATATGAACTGGTGAATGACCTTTCTGAAAGTGAAAGCTCTGTGATCAGTTGCCTTATTACCCTCAAGAACCTCTTTATTTTTGCCTCTTTATAGTGCTCTCCTTTACTATTTTGTTGATACATATATCCAGTCCTCCCAAATGTATATACAATATAATACATACCATAAATCACTGCTCATAATTCTAATCAGTCCTTCTATTATCCGTCCATCAGTTTCAGCACCCTACTGAACAATACCCACCCTTGAAGTTTGGAACAGTCCCGAACGGCAGCACAGAGAAAAACATCCGCAGTAATTACCCGGACATGCATCACTACATGATCAAATACAACCAGAAAGGAGTGGAAGAAGCCATCACCAATCTGAAGACAGGGTTTGTGCTGCATATGTCTTGCTGACTCTCGTCATATATTTTCTTTTTTTTTTCTCATTTCATCTCTTTTTTTCTCAGCCAACCAGCCGAGTTCATTTCACCCCTCGACCCGGAGTGCTCTGCAGTTTAAAGGATATCCATTTTTTTTGATGTGCTTGCACTTTTTCTTTCTTGCAAGCAAATCCTGTCTCACTATACGATCTGTAATTTTTTTTCTGTGTCTCTCTCTCTCTCTCTCTCTCTCTCTCTCTCTTTCTCTCTCTCTCTCTCACTCACACACACACACACACACACACACACACACACACACACACACACACACACACACACACACACACACTCATAATGCAAATTCACTTTTCCTCATTCTCGTTATTGTTTGGATTTATGGCCTGAATTAGTAAATGCCCACCAATGGGGAAAAGCTCATGTGACTTTTCACTTGGCTGAGCTTACTTCGAGACACTCTAACACAATAGTGAAAGAGAAACACTTTTACTAGCAGTCAATGTTCACATTCTGAAAATGTTTCGTGGAGCTTTTCTTATTTAATAAACCTGTGAAAGAACGTCTCTAGGTTACGTATGTAACCCTGGTACCCTGAGGGAAAGAGATGCTGTATAAACAACGATTTGGGAACACTTCTAAGTGTGCACGCTCTGAATCACATGTGTAATCTGTGCAACGGGAAGGTGTGACATCACCGGCAGGGTGATGTCACAACCAGCAAGCTTTAGAAGCACATGCGGTGTAAATGACCGTAGCTTCTGACATGGAAGAAAAGCGCTGCAGGAATGCAGGGAGTGTGGCCTGGAGATGCAGCTCGGGGAAACCAGGGTTACATACGTAACCTAGAGACGTTACCTCTTAGGAACTTGAGCTGCATCAACAACGCTTTGGGAATTAGAGTACAGTAATGCCAGACTTAACAAGTCCCTGCCTAGTGTGGATAGGCACAGCTAGGCTAAAAGACAGAGGATCCATGAGTGGCCCTAAGGTGAAGGCTATAAAATCTGGCAAAGGTCAGTGGGGTGGACCAGCCTGCAGCGTTGCAAATGTCTTAGAGTGATGCTCCAGAGGACCAGGCTTTAGAGGCCCCCACACTTAAAGTGGAGAGAGCTCTGACCCAGAAAGGTGCAGGGAGACCAGAGGACTCGTAAAAGGATGAGATAGCATCCACAATCCACCTGCTGAGGGTTTACAGGAGCTCCTTTTTATAGGGACTCTTGCAGATGAACAGCTGCTCCAACTTTCTTCACAGTACCGAGTAACCAAGGGCCCCTTAGGAACATACCCCAGTTTGAGGTAGAGAAAGGCAATCTTGTGGCAAACTGTGCCTGCAGGAACTCCAGTACTGAACCGACCAGGCAGTTAACTGGATCCAATTGGTGGTGCTCGCACCACACCGTCAACAGGTGCCATTTTTCGGCATACAACCTTCTCATCAAAGGAGCTCTGGATTAGACAATGGTCTCCACTACCTCGGCAGAGAGACCAGTGACTAAGAGCCACAGCCTCCATAACTTCAGGTGGGGTTGAACAACAGTCTGAGAGAGAAGATCCCTCCTGGGAGGAATCTCCCTAGGTGGTTGCTCGAGAAGGGCTACCAGGTCCATCATCTGCCTGGCCACTTTGGGGCCACCAGGAGGAGATGCACTACATCCCGTCTAACTCTCTCCAGAACTCCCGGGAGCAGCACGAAAGGGGGAAAGGCATACAGGTGCAACCTCAGCCATGCCTGTACCATGGCGTCCAGCCCAAGAGGGGCTGGATGAGTGAGGGAAAACCAGAGGGGTGCTCTGTAATGTGCTCTGTAAATCTTCCTCAATATCTGCTCCACCATGTCTGGGTGGAGCCTCCATTCACCGGGCCTCTGCCCTTGCCTTGAGAGGGTGTCTGCTCCCTGGTTTATGTACCCTGGGATATGCTACCTTCAGAGAGAGCAGCTTCCCATGGGCCCAAAGGAGGATCTGATGTGCCAGCCTGTACAAGGGGTGAGATCGCAGACCCCCCTGATGGTTGGTGTAGGAGACAACTAATGTGTTGTCTGTACGAATCAACACATGGTGGCCTCTCAGGTCTGTGAGCAAGTGTTTCAGAGCCAGAAGCACAATTAGCATCTCTAGACAGCTGATGTGCCAGGCAAGATGGACTTCACAGACCTTGGGCAGAGCGTCCACTCACGATTGCCCCCACCCATGAGGGAGGCATCCGTCGTTAGCGTTACACGACAGAAGACAGGAATCCGTGTTCTCTGCACATATTTAAGGACCATATGGCTTGCCGCATGACCTTGATAGTGCGGAGTGGGTTGCCTTTCCCAGGAGAACCCTTTGTCCCTGAGCCACCACTGGAGGGGTCTCATATGCAGGAGGCCAAGTGGAACCATGTTGGACACAGCTGCCATCAGACCCAGCAGTCTTTGAACTGACTGGCCTTCTCTCTCTTGACAGTTGTCAGGATAGACTCGTTCTGAGCAGGATTCAGTTGTGCCTGCATAACGATCAAATCCCACACTACGCCTAGATAAGTGGTTGTCTGTACTGGAAAAAGCACACTCTTCTTGCTGTTTAGTCTTAACCCCAAATCCTTCATGTGGGTGAGAACGACATCTCGATGCCGGACCTCCAAAAGCTCTGATTGAGCTAATATCAACCAATTGTCATATAGTTCAGAATGCGATGCCCCAGAGTCTCAGTGGGACCAGAGCCACATTCATACATTTTGTCAAGGTGCGGGGTAAGAGTGCAAGGCCGAATGGATGGACCCGATATTCGTAAGCTTCAGCACCCTGAAAGCAAACCTCAGGAACTTCCTGTGCGAAGGATGGATATGTGATATCCTTTCAGATCTATCATGACAAACCATTCCTCGGATCTGATTTGAGACACGACCTGCTTGAGGGTAAGCATCTTAAACCTGAGACTCAACAGTGAGCGGTTCCACGGACACAGATCCAGAATGGGACGCAACCCCCCATCATTCTTGGGAACTGTAAAGTACCTCCTCGGAGGAAGAGAGGTGGAGCACATCACTCCCTCTACAGGGGGAAGAAACCGCCAATGGTGTGTTGCCGAAGAGCATGGACCAGCGAAAGCATTCCCAAAGCGTTGTTGACGCAGAGTTCCTGAAAGGGAATGAGCATGTTACATCCACATATGCAAAACTAATTTAGTAATTAGAGTCAGGTATAATTAAAGAGAAATCAAAGAAAATATCAAAGAGAAAAAAGCTGTGCACCTAAATGCACCTTATTCAATATTTTTTTGTTAAATCTATATTGCTTTTCAGATTCTCTTTTTGATTTTTATTTAATTGGATATCAATATCTTTGAGAGTGTGTGTTCTTGGCATTAAAATAAAAAGTACACAGAAGCACTTCAACATTCATATTTAAAATATGAAGTGTGATTGATATAATGATATACCTCTCAGTTGTAATTGGTTACACTATGAGGCTTTAGCATATGATGTCTAAATGTGATGATATCTCCACCCAGTAATTTGACTAAATGAACTGAATGCACTTATTTGCATGATTATAGAGGCTCGGTTAACCTTTAGAATTCATGTACGTCAACATTTAACCCAGAAGCATTTGTGAAATATGTATGTTGTTATCCACAGCACTTTTTGTTTAACAATTCTACAACTAAAGTGTAGCATTTAAAAGAAAAAGGTGTAGAGTGTTAAGTTTAATGTGCCCTTTTTTATTTTTGATTGAAGTACCTGAAAATCATACTTGAGTAAAAGTATAGATACCATAATGCAAAACATACTCCATTACAAGTTAAAAGTCACAAATTACAATACAACTTGACTTAGATCTGATTTAAACAGTACTTGTATTTTACTCATATTGAACATAGGCTCAAAGATGCACTAGTCCTTAACCCCAAGACACATGTTAGTGAAAAGCCAAAAACAGTTGATTTGTGAGGTTTTATTTCCTAAAATACAAATCAAATTGTACACCTCGACACTGCATTAACCCAAGATCAACACAATTGCCTCTTTAGCATGCCTGAATGAAACAAAGATGAAACGATCAAAGTCGTGAAAAAAAGACCTAGTAATAAAACTTTCAAAAAGGTATTCAATATTTAATAAATAAAATTACAGTATCATGTCACAAAGTAAAATAACCATTTTACTGATTTATTTACAATCAGTAAATAAAATAAAACCAAATAGAGCTGTGTGATTTGATGCACCTTTGAGTCTCAGAGAAGGGCAACAAAAGCTGGAACTCAAAGTTTTTGGAATTTATTCAAACCTGTTTTGCACTGAAAATAAGGTCTAAAAACATGCTTGCAGGCAGCAGATGTGGTTAGGGAAGTGTTAATGCAATCTTAAACAGAGGTGCAAAATGTAATTGATAATGGTCACTGCCAAATAAAATATAGTGGTACTTATAGTAAATCATAAATATAGATGAGTAAATAGTAAAAGTTGATTATATCTTTGATACTTAGTAAAACTAGAAAGTAGCCAAAAAATGACTTAAGTACCATAACAAAGTACATTTACTCAAATACTTTACACCCCTGGTCCTCTCAGTGTTTCTTGCTGCATTGAGCCACTGTACGTATTGAATGCAGACTATGAATTTATGGTAGTCTTGTATCTGAGACTTCTTAAAGTGCTTTACAAACATAGCCAGTCACAATGAACTACCTGTGATTGAGTTTTCGAGGGTGCTTGCTGTTGAAACTAAACAGCTGCTGAAACTAAAACCTCCAATGATCAATACATGCACTCATTCAGACATTGCTATACTGTTTTTTTTTTATGCTAAATACTGATATTGATTTTTGGACAAAATTGCAACACATCAGGTCTAGCTCATAATCTACTTGGGTATCAGACTAAAGCTTTGCATGTGAGTCTGGGGTGACACGCCATGTCACCGTGCAGGATAAAAAGATAGAACAGAACTAATAATCTAAATACATACATTTATTCACCTTTAACCACCATATCCTGGTGGTTGGGATGCTAGTACACTATATTGATAATCGTTCAGTAAACAGGTGATAACAATTAACAATAAAAATGAAAACGTAATAAAATGACAATTGGTGTGATTAAGATGATGATGTATTCCTTTTTGACTGTGTTTCCTCTCAAGGTTTTTTTCCTTATAGTCTTACTGTCACCCCTGGCTCACTCATTATTAATAATCATATAGGACAAATTTAGGAATGAAAATTTTTATATTCTTAATATATAATTTTTCTTTAAAACTACTTTGTGAAAATGTCCATTGCTAAAAGTGCTATAGAGGACACTTACAGCAGAGGAAACCAGAAACCCCCGAAGGAAACTCTTAGATACAGAATGAAACAGATGAAATACCGTACAGACAGTCACCCACCTAAAAGTGATCTAATAACCTGACCTTTGTTTTAGATATCATGATGAAATAAGGCAGGAGTTATTTATTGGTTTGAAACATACACTTTATAGACAAAAGCTTGTGGACACCTGACCATAACATTCAAATTTACATTTCCCTTTCAAGAACTCAAGCTGCATCGGAACGCTTTGGGAACGTGACTGCGTTGTCCATGCTCTGAATAATGAGTCTAATCAGTCAAAGGCTGTCACCTGTGGGGTGACGACATTACCAGGGAGTATAAAGCGCACCTGAAGAAAAGCTTCAGCTTCTTTTTGTTCATGAAGGGCTCTGTGTGTGTTTGTACCCTTCAGGTAAGTGGTAAATGTCTAAGAAGCAAGTGATCGATCCGACTGTGCACAAAGCAGGGGCCATCACGTGTGGTCTGCTCAGACAACTGCGTCTTTAGCCAAGACTTCATGGAGGCACTTATCCATCAAGAACGCTTTTTTGCTGGCCATCTCCTCTCTGAGGAGAGTAGGTGATTTGCTGGCCCTCTCTGTGGCCCCCTCTTTCCTGAAGTTTACTCCAGGTATGACCAGTGCCTTCCTGCACCCTAGAGCGGATTACGTCCCCAAGGTGCCCTCAGTCGTCCCACGACTTGTCGTGTGTCCACCGTACGAGTCCCTGGAGAAAGTCAGAACTGTTCATCTGCTACGGCCCTCCGAGGAGATGCCTTCCTGCTCATAAGCAGACACTCAGCAGGTGGATTATTGATGATATTGTGCCTTCTTATGGGTCCTCTGGTCTCCCCGCTCCATTCGGGGTCAGAGTTCACTCGACCCGGAGTGTGGCAGCCTCTAAGGCTTGGTCCTCTGGAGTGTCCCAAGACCTCTACGGCTCTGCGGGGTGGTCCACCCCACTCACATTTGCCAGGTTTTAAAACCTTTACCACTGTGCCACTCCTGGCACCTCTGTCTTTCGACTCAGTTGTGCTCATTCACACTAGTCAGGGACTGGTCGGTGTGGTGTTATTGGATTCTCGTTCCCAAAGCATTCCGACGCAGCTTGAGTTCCTGACAGGGAACGTCTCTAGGTTACATATGTAACCCTTGTTCCCTGAGGGAACGAGACGCTGCATCACTAGCCACACCTCCGGCGCCTCCAGCGCTTCCTTCACGGTTACAGAAGCTGAAGCTGACTTCTCTCCAGGTGTGCTTATACTCCCTGGTCATGATGTCACCCCGCCGGTGACAGCCTTCCTTCAATTTTGACTGATTAGACTCATTATTCAGAGCATTCCCAAAGCGTTCCGAAGCAGCGTCTGATACCCTCAAGGAACTAGGGTTACATACGTAACCTAGAGACGATAGTTGTTTTGTCCATATAGTGTATTTTAAAATAAATTCTAATAAACTGTAATTAAAATATTTTTAGCATTTGACTTTAACTCTTTGAATTATAATGAACAAAATAAACATAAATTATCAAAAATACAAAAAAGAGAGAGAGAGAGAAAGAGAGAGAGAGAGAGAGAGAGAGAGAGAAACCACAACCAAGCACATTATGAAATATACTCCATTAATCACACTGAAGGTTTCCGAAGGTGGCCAGTGCTAAATAATTAAGGAACCTTCGAAACCACTTACGTGCATGAAGTGGATGTCTTTGTATGATTCAATGCTCAAGAATTTGGCTAAAAGTATTCTGAGAGCATTGCCATTAATAATCCAATTGACAAGTGAATATGGTCAGTGATAAAATTGCTAAAAAATGTTGCTATTAAGCTTACTTGCTGCGCCTTGTTTAATGGTGTGTGTGTGTGTGTGTGTGTGTGTGTGAGCCATGTGTTTTCCACCTAAATGCAACAGCCAAATGTTTGTGGAGTGCTGGGGTGCGTAACAGTGAAAAAAAAACCCTGATTTTTATGATTGGTTTAAAATTACAGTTTATCTTTTGAAAATGATAATGGTACCCTAAGGGCATATCAGTATTTTTTTTCTTTATATATTTGCATATCACTGCTCCTTTATGTGTTTATAGTTCCTAAGGATCTACAGTTGTGGAATTTTAGCATAGTTTGGTGTTGTAAACTGTTAATCATAACACATCATTCCAATGTCAGTCATGTCTTTACACTTTTAAGTATTTGCTAAAAGATCTGAGAAGCAGACATTCTAACAGTTTTTCTTTCTACCCACCCCCCACCCCCCCTCTGCAGTAAGCTAGATGCATTTATCTATGATGCCGCAGTGCTAAACTACATGGCTCGTAAGGACGAGGGCTGTAAAGTGATGACTATAGGCTCTGGAAAAGTGTTTGCCACCACGGGCTATGGCATTGCTCTCATTAAGAACTCCCGCTGGAAACGACCGCTAGACCTGGCACTGCTGCAGCTGGTGGGCGACGGTAAGAGCCTAACATTGTGGCTGCACAGTTTTATGATGAAAAAAAAAATAACAAAATGGTAAAACAAGCAGCTTATAAAACTGTATAACCCAACAAATACAAACATAAAAAAAAAAAACATGAACATTACAACAGCACCCCACTGTCCAGTACAGCCTTGAACTATTTTTTTTTTAATTGAGGAGGTCCTCTGACTCCATTTTGTCAGCATGATACCGATAGTGTACTCATTTGCACTCTAGAGGATTAGTTTAGTGCATCTATTCACTCACACACACACACACACACACACACACACACACACACACACACACACAC
>JAAIIK010000061.1:1075578-1088304 GCA_014706435.1 Silurus glanis | reverse complement strand
CACACACACACACACACACACACACACACACACACACACACACACACTTGTCCATGCAATAATGCTTATTCTCATTAATATGGCTTCTCATGCTCACCAATGCATAGATTGGTGGTTTATTTTATTACTGGTGCTAATTGTCACTGGTATTCAGTGTACACGTGTGTGTGTGTGTGTGTGTGTGTGTGTGTGTGTGTGTGTGTGTGTGTGCCAAATCCCCTGCTGTGAGAGCATCTAACTGATGCCAGGTCTACTCAGCTAATGTCACAATTAAACAGCTAACCCTGGCATGGTAATTCCACATGCAATGCGAATTGTGCCGTTTGTATTTTTCTTGCCATATGGGTGTGTGTGTGTGTCTGTGTGTTTTGTGCTTTCATTTTCTGTAAATCTACGGTTTAGCGGTTATTGACACTAATGACTTGCTTTGTAGGCCGATTAGTTTTCGGGGGTTTTATCGCTGCATTTTAAGAGCATTTCACAGGTGGTGCTCCTATGCATTTCTCTTTTATTCTGTCTACCCTCTATAACCTGCTGACTGTAATCCCTCTCTTCTCTCCATGTGCCTCTAATCTTTCACTCCTTCCTTCTACCTCTCTGACAATAATGTCTCACTCGTTACCTCCTGTTAGAGTTTCAGTCATCAGTATTGCAACTCATATGCAGTTTTGCAATTTGTTGTGCTGTTCTTTAAACATGCATTCCGGTGCATAAGTGTATAAGTGGTGTGTATGTGTGTGTGTATATATATATATATATATATATATATATATATATATATATATATATATATATATATATATATATATATATATATATATATATATATAATTTTTTTTTTTTACTTTTTGGCTAAATGTTATTCACATATCGTTTTATTGGGTACGTGGTCAATTCTATTATTTTTGAACCACCATATTGGAATGTTCCAATTTACATGCACAACCGCTTGAATTATGTATTATGTTTTAGAAATACATTTTCTCTAAAGCCACTTGATGGCATATTGCCAATTTTACATATTATAAAATAGAAGCGTGGTGTTTTCATAAATTCCTTCTAATATTGCCTAGTCCTATTGGCAAAATAAAACAACAATTGTTTAATTATTTTATTTGTGTATTATTTATTTAGTAACAAACTGATGCATATTTTTGGCAAAATTCTCTTAGTCTGACTTACGTTTGTGGCAGGTTTTAGGCTGATGGTGGAGAGAAGAGTGGGATTGGGGCTGTAGGTCACACAGATGGTGCCATGTCTGGCTGTTGGCCCAGGTTAAAGTGTGTTAAAGTGTGTCTGTAAAAATATGCCCACTTAACCATGCCTGTCTCTTGCCAGCCTTTGCCTATGCTGCCAAACAACTTGTGTCATGCCAAGGCGCACTAAAATGACCGGCAGATTTCCTCTGGAGATCTAGAGTACTGAATACAGTTTGCTTGTGATTGTTGATTTGCATTTTGTGAAAACAAAGTAATCTTATCTGCTTAAAGTGTAAAAAAAAAACTGTCCTCTGTACAGCCCCCAATGAAGGTATTTAAATAAAGTCAATTATTTTGTTTTTGCTGTACATTGAAGACATTTTTTGACAGATCCAAATTTCAGCTTTCATTTCCAAATAGTTACATCTAGTTTTGTTAAACAACATAACACCTTTGATGCCAGGCCACCTACTTTTAATTAATCAAATATTAATTAATAAAGCTAATTACACATAATATTTATTTGGTTGCATATCCCTGGGGAGTGGTAGCTCAGTGGTTAAGGCTCTGGGTTACTGATTGGAAGGTTGGGGGTTTAAGCTCCGGTATCGCCAAGCTGCCGCTCTTGGGTCCTTGAGCAGGACCCTTAACTCTCTGTGCTCCAGGGGCCCCATCTCATGGCTGACCCTGTGCTCTGACCCCAGTTTCTGAGAAAGCTGGTATATGCGTAGAAAGAATTTCACTGTGCTGTAATGTATATGTGACAAATGAAAGGCTTTTCTGTTCTATCCCTGCAATAACTGTTGACCTACAGACATTAACACACTGCTACTTCTTTCTCAATTATGATATATTTGCATGCTTATCCTGTAGATTCTTCTAGTCGTTCTTTTTATTTGGCAGCTTTCTCCTTCAGTCAGTGAAATGTAGCTCATTTTGGTTTAAGGTCTGGTGATTGACCTGGCAAGATCTAATGTCTTTCACTTTTCCCCCTGATGAAGTCCTTTGTTGTGTGGTGGTCTTGGTGTTTTGGCTCCTTTTTATTCTACATAATGAATGGGTTAGGGTTATGGTTAGGTTTAGGGTTAGGGGTTGGCTGAATTTTTCTATATATTGTCAGACAGACTGTTTCTGGAGTCTTCAAATTCATTTAGCTGCTATCATGAGTTCCATCATCAGTAAATCTGTTCCAGAAACAGCCATGAAAGCACATGCCATAATACTACCTCCACCGCACCCTGGCAAATAAACTCATAAATTTTTGATCGTTAGCAGGTGCACATTTTCTCCAAATTTTGTCCCTTCCATTTCTTTGGTAGAAGTTCATTTTGGTTTAACACTTTTGTGGCTCATCTCTTTTTGTTAATGAATTCCAAACAAGTGTGGCAAGTGTCAAGTGACTCTATAGTTCTGCTGTTGAATTATTATTTTTTGTCCAATGACCAAGTCCCATGCAGGCACTCTAGGTCATGCTGGAGACCTCAGCCTCCGGGTGCCGTGGAGAAAACATGTCACCAACGAGTTCTTACTCAGCGAGGGGGCATGACAGGCTGCAATGGCAGACACGTAAACCTCTACCGCGGAGCCACCAGGAGGAGGTGGACTCCGTCCCGGTGAACTCTATCCAGAACTCCCGGGAGCAGCACAACAGGCGGAAAGGTGTACAGGCGTGGCTGCGGCTCTAGGCATCCAGTCCTAGAGGGGATGGGGATGTAAGGGAAAACCAGAGGGGGCAGTGTGATGCCACCTCAGATCTGTAAAATTTTTCTCAGATTTGCTCCACCACATCCGTGTACAGTCGCCATTCCCCGGCGTCTTGGCCTGTGCCTCGAGAGGTTGTCTGCTCCCATGTTTAAGTGGACTGGGATATACGCTGCCTTCAAGGAAAACTTGGGCCCCTTGGGCCCACAGAAGGATCTGATGTGCCAGCTTGTACAGGAGGCGAGATCGCTACCACCCTGGTGGTTGATATAGGAAACCCCTGAAGTGTTGTCTGTACGGCCCCAACACATGGCGGCCTGTGAGGTCTTGGGGGAAAAGCCTCAAAGATTGAAGCATGGCCAGCATCTCCAGGCCGTTGATGTGCCACGTCCGAAGGGGTGTCCCCCAGAGACCTTGAGCAGAGTGGCCACTCATGACAGCTCCCCACCCCGTGAGGGACACATCTGTCATAAGCGTTATGTGATGCCCAGGAACTCTCGGCCCTAAATCAGAAACCCAGGATCTCATGTAGGGGTCGCCACGTAACCTTGATTGTACGGAGTGGATTGTCTCTTCGAGAGAATCCTCTGGTCTTGAGCCACCACTAAAGGGGTCTCATGTGCAGGAGGCCAATTGGAACCCCATTAGATGCTGTGGCCATCAGATCCAGCAGTTTTTGAAACTGCTTTACAGTAAGTGACTGCTTGACGGCTGTGAGGATGGACTTTACACGGGTAGAGGACAAATGTGCCCACATAAGTGTCAAATCCAATACTAAGCCTAAGTATGTGGTTCTCTGTGATGAAGAAAACACACTATTTGGCATTCAGCCTTAACCCCAGTTCCTTCATGTGGGCAAGAATGACATCTCGATGCCGGACCGCCAGCTGCTCTGATTGAGCCAATATCAACTAATCGTCGATGTAATTAAGAATGCGGATGCCCTGAAACCTTAGTAGGGGCAGTGCTGCATCCAAACACTTCGTGAAGGTGCGGGGTGAGAGGGCAAGACCAAACGGAAGGACCCGATATTGGTAAGCTTCAGACCCTAAAGGAAACCTCAGGAACTTCCTGTGAGCTGGAAGAATGGATACGTGAAAGTATGCATCCTTCAGAACTATGGTCACAAACCAGTCCTCGGACCTGATTTGGGACACGACCTGCTTCAGGGTCAGCATCTTGAACCTGAGTCTCAAAAGCTTTTTGGCCTCCTGAAATCTGTCAACGACAGCATTAACAGCGCCGCCTAACAGGCCAGTCGGCACCAGCAGGGCAGGGTGAGCCAAATGTGTTTCTCAGTCAAGATGAGGGTGGCCATGGACCGGTCAATGGCTTTAGCGGTCTTTTTGGTAGCCCTAATAGCTAGGTCCATAGCAGAGCAGAGGACTTGAGTCACGGAATTGCTGACCACCTGAGACATCTCCAACATCTAGCTTCCACAGCAGATCGGCCTGATAGGCCTGCAGTACAGCCATGTTGTACAGACAGCTTGCAGCTTGACCCGCTGAGGCATAGGCCTTGCCCACCAGCGCCAAGGTGGATATCAGGGTCTTGGTGGGCTTTAAGAGATGACGCATCACCCGGGAAGAGATACCTCTAGGAGCTCCTCAAAAAAGACTGCCTGAGGGGTAGTATTAGAGGGTTTACAGACCTCTACCCCCCCACACTCACACACACACATAGCTAAGTGTTTTTCTTGCAAAGGGAAGAAACCACTGAAAGGTGTGCTTCTGAACCTTGCAATCGGGTGCTGGACCCGGCAGGTGAGGAAGGCGAAAGGAAAGAGCCCGTCTCCAACCCCTTTGCAAGGTCCACTTGTGAGCCCCAGGTCCTTGAACACCACTTTGCCTCTGTGAAAGCAGGGCCAGTACCATGAGGAGTGGGAGCACCCTCCTCTAAGAGTGCTCTCTGGGAGCGGCGTGTTCACACAGTCATGCGAGCACAATCTGTGCAGTTGGCCGCCTCGAGAAATGACCTAGCATGCCCCGTTCCGATACAAGCGACACATAGCTTGTGCATATCACCCCCCTGTGATATACCGGGGGGCAAGGAGGAATGCAGGGACGAAAGCAGTGCTTTGTCTTCTTGATCGCTTTCATCCTGTTAAGAAAAAACCTTTCTTACCTTACCGGACAAACACACACACAGAGCACTTCCTTAACAACAGAAGTTAACACTGGTTTCACTTCATGTGCTTTTATACTTCCTGGTCATGACATCACCCCACCTGTGATGCTGCACTTTCCATTGGACTGATTATATATGTGATTCAGAGCGTGGAGTACACAGAAGCATTCCCAAAATGTTTTTGATGCAGCTCGAGTTCCTGGAGGGGAATCAAGTAATAACAACAGCCACTCATAAACAACAATAATTTGTAAAGCAGTACCATCAATAATGGTAATATTTACTATTGATATTAATAAACATTATTGTTGTTATAGTTATTGCGGGTCAATCACCCACACACATTTTTTTATAGACAAAGGGATTCAAGAGTAATTTGTAGTTTTTCTCATGTTCCAGCCACATGCAGTGGTGGAATTCTCTGACTGTAGCAAGACCTAGATGATCAACTGAACAGTAGGGTGTCAAGATGAAATGAGCCAAATGGGTAAAAATCTGACATTTGTAGATGTAGAAATAAAAAAAGTTTTTTCATAAAATCAAAGATTAAGCACTACTAATACTTGTCCATATATAGAATACTTGGCCAAATATAGATTTCACAGAATCTTTGGGACCTTCACTGTATATTGGACTTGCAATTGTCTTTCTATTGATAGAAACTAAAAGTCTTGGATGGCTCTGGTGTTTCTAGTTCCCTCTAAAAAAGAATAATCAGTTCTACAATAAAACTGACCACAATTAAATGATTATGATCTCACCCTTCAATCTTTCTTCCCTATCTGTTTCACTGTTGATTTTCTGACTTATTTCATTTAAGTAGGTTTTTATTATTTCATGCTGTCAGACACATATTCTTGTATAATGTTTTTGTCGTTTTCACACTCTCCCTCTCTTTCTGTATCCTCATCACTGTTTTATATAATCCTTTCTGAACTGAAAGTGTGCTTGTGCTATTTGTCATTCTGTCACAATCCTATTTTTCTATCTTCTTTCCCTTTTTCTGCTTTCTTTTTCTGCCCATTTACCCAATGGAGTTTCAAACAAACAAAAACAAACAAATTTCCCCTCACTTCCTACATTTCTCTCCACTTTCATATTTAACTGATGATACAGGAAGGATTATAGTGTAGACCCTGAATTTCCCCATCTCTACTGTATATTTATATATATATTTACAGTAAATCTTTCACTCTTTTTGAGAAAGTGTTGTACCCTTTTTGACCTGTGATTATTAAAGGAAAATAATTGATGATAACCTTCCTCCTTCACCTATTAACACTATATTGACAAAAGCATTGTGACACCTGATTTTTACTACATACTTGAAGGCATACAATGTTATAGGATATGTTAGGATGCAGTAGCATTACATTTTCCCTTCACTTTAACTAGAGATACAAATCTATTACAGCATGACAATGCCCCTGTGTACAAGCTCTATGAATGCATGGCTTACATGAATTGGAGTGGAAGATCTTGGGTGGCCTGCTATAGAGTTCTGACTTTTTATCCAAATTAACAACTTTGGGATGAATTAGTACACTGACTGTACCCCAGGCCTTGTCACACTACATGAGTGCCTGGCTTTACTAATGTAACTGCCCTTGCTAAATAAGCACAAATCTCCATAATCACACTCCACAATCCAATGGAATGTCTTACCAGAAGAGTGTAGATTAATATAACAGCAATTAACAGTGGTTAACTCTCTTCTTATATCTTTTCAGATGAAATTGAGATGCTGGAGCGTCTCTGGCTTTCAGGGATATGCCACAATGATAAGATTGAAGTGATGAGCTCCAAGCTGGACATTGACAATATGGCTGGAGTCTTTTACATGTTGCTTGTTGCCATGGGCCTGAGCCTACTGGTGTTTGCCTGGGAGCACCTTGTCTATTGGAGGCTTCGCCACTGTATGAGTCGAATGGGCCAAGCTGGCAAGCTGGACTTTCTACTTGCCTTCAGCAGGGTAAGAGGGTCAGGCAAATACAATCAGACTAATAAGTCAATATGGGGAGGTTATAACTTACAAAAGGTCAAAGAAAAGTAGATGAAGGATAAATCGCATACAGTATTTTTTGCTTTACATGAGATACTTCAGGGTAGATTTAGAGTGATGGAAAAAAAACAATAAGGGTAGTGTGTAATACTTTAACTTTAAGCTTAATTTTTCCTTAATCAAATTTACATATTCCCTCGGATTGGCTAACCTGCTAGAAAATAAAATTTATAAATAGCAGTCTTAGTAATGGGACATCTAACATATATTTGTTACTAAAATTATTTTAATTTTGCTCTCCTTTTCTCTCCCTCAGGGAATGTATAGCTGTTGCAGTTTTGAAGATGAAACTGCCCCAGGTGGACCTAAAGTCACCATTCCCTCCCACCATCATCCTTCTGTGGTGTCAGCCCCCCCTTCATCCCATGTTGTCACTACTGGTGTCACCAATCAAGCCATTGCCATGGTGCCCCAGCAACAGCAGCAACAGCAGCATCCACCTCAGCCTCCACAGTCCTACAAAACCTCTCTTCCTGGGTCCCCTCCTGCTGTGGTACATTCTGGGGGATCTTTGGTCCCCTCTACAACACCAATTCTGGGTGCCCCTCTCCCATGCTCCACATTTCTACCCCGCCCTGACCGGAGACTGGCTGTAGTGGATCGCTGGAGGCTGCCAAAATCTGCTGGTGCCACCACACCTATGAATCTCAGAGGGGGCCTATCTGACATTGGGACCTTTCCACAAAAGATGGTTCCCACATGGGCAGGGAGTGGACCTGCTGGAAGCACTTTGGATGGCTATAAGCGCTACTATGGACCCATTGACCCTGAAGGCTTGGGGCCATGTATGGAGCAACAGGCAGGCACTCAGACTCCAAAATCCGCTCCCAGGAACCATCAGCAACCCCCACCTGCTAGCTTGGCTTTCTACCAGGAAAAGGGCATGGACCATGGGGTGGGGAAGAAGGTGGGAGTGTGTACTGGTGGAGGGGGTCAGGGGAAGGGGGTGAAGTCTTTGGGCACTCCTAGACTGCCACCCAAAAGTCAGACTCCAGCCCCACTGCCACCTAACCCCCCACTGCAGCACCTCTCTCCTCCTCTTCCCTCATCCCTTTGGAGGAAGCGGAGAGCCAAAAAATCAAAAGAATCTAGTGGCCCACTGTATGAGAACATTCTTCCCCTAGGTCGGAGAGGAGGTGGAAGGGACATGGGTCGTAGGCCCAGACCATCTCCCCCTCTTCCTATTCTAGTACCTGTACCACTTTCCCCAACTTACACGCCACCATCACCCTCCCTTTCTCTCCCATACACCTCCACCTCATCCTCCACCTCCACCACTAGTTCCTCTACCACATCCTCTGCCTCTTCCTCTCGATCCACCTCACCTTCTACCACCTCCAGCACTACCTCACGCAGCACTAGGGATAGGGAAGAAGAGGAAGAGGACGATTTGGATGAACTGACAGAGGAGTCCAGTCTTCTTCAGGGACACAATCGGCACAACAACAGAGAGCGCTCCATCCTTTCTCCCAGATCTCTTACACATGGTCCACCTCCACCCCCTATCCCTCCACGCAAGCCCCGTGGCTCATTTGGAGAACGTGAACGAGAAAGGGAGGGTGGTAGATTGAGAGAGCGAGGTGGCAGCCAACTTGCTCAACTTCAGGAGTGGTGGGCAGGATGGGGAGAGAGAGAGAGAGAGCGGAATGGGGGAGGATCTGGTGATACTGAACGGAAAAGGGAGAAACGGCACAGGAAAGAGAGAGAGAAAGAGAAGAAGAAAAAGAAAAAAAACAAGAAGAGGAAAAAGAGAGAGGAACGTGAAAGGGAGAGAGAGCGTAAGCGCCGGAAGGTGAAGAAAAAAAAGAAAAGAGTGATGAAGGAAAAAAAGAAGAAGAAGCCATCAACTGGCAAGCATTCAGAACCAGATGAAGGTGATGTTGAGGTAGAGGGAGAGGGTGATGGAGAGAGAGAAGGAGAATACGCCTCCTTCTCCAACCAGTACCGGAACACATTTGGAGAAAAGGGAAGTTTGTTAGGTTGGGAAGGAGAAAGAGAACGAGAGAGGAGAGATGGAGGAGAGGATGTGGGAGACGAACAGGATGAGGAGAGTGGAGGTGGCAGGAGTAGAGAAAGACGGCCAAAAAGTGGCCATACACGCCATAGACCTTCCAGCAAGAGATACCCAAATCTCAACAAGCTTCCTGCTTCTGTTAAATTTTGGGTAAGTGGAGGGGGTACAGAAGCATCCGGAGGCTCACCTCCCTCTTCATTACATGCCCTACTTCCATCAACTAAGCGAAGAAGGAGCAGTGGAGCAGAGCGAGAGGTGGCAGGGAGGGGAGGTGAACGTCGACCATTACTACTACACTATGAAAGGGGGCGGGCACACACCCGAGAGGGCCTGTCTTTCCATGAGTGGGATTCTGAGGATGAAGAGGATAATGATGCAGAAGAGGAACAGAAAAGAGATCAAGAGAGAGTAAGAGTGGAAGGAAGAGCGAGAAGGGCAGGGGGCAGAGGGGCTGTGTCTGAGTCTGAGAGGGATCGAATTAGAGCAGAAGAGAGTTACTCTGATGACGGCTCCTCAGGAGAGTTTGGTCAATTTGAAAGGTACTGGGAGGGCAATGGTGCAGATGGGGGAAGTGGGATTGGGGGTGGGGGTTGGTTTTTTGGCACCTACCCTGCTAGAGAGAAAGGGGGAAGCATCAACAGCAGAGATGATTCAATATTAGGACGAACTGAAGGGTGGAGTGGAGATTTTTGGGGTTCAGGTTCAGGGGTTGGGTGGGGCTCTGGAGGTGGAAGTGGGGGTCTTGGCTCACAATGGCCACCTCCTCCAGCATCACTACCACCCCCTCGACGTTACTGGTCAGTTGATAAGCTGCCCATGAAGAGTGAGAAACGTGGTCACAGTAGGTCAAAGGGCAAAGGAAAGAGGGCTAGAGAAAGGGAACAAGATATGGGATACACACAGATAAGCCACAGCAGAGTGCCATGTCGGTCCAAACGGGGCAGCGCCACCTCCCACAGTCAAGAGGAGTTGCTTCCCCACTGCCACAGTCTAAATGCAGGACCCCGACCCAAACTTCCGCCCAAACCCGAGGGTGCCAAATCCGGTAGTCAGTCAAACCTCAGCACCCAACAAGGCCAACATTCAGAGCCAGCATCTTCCCCTACTCAGTCCTTACTGCCCTCACTCCCTGTAAGCTCTGCACCCTCCTCTCTCCCTGTGCCCATCCCACAAGCCCCTTCTTCTACATCAATGTCTCCCCCACCGGTATTATCACCTGGTACTACAAAAGGGGCTAGTGCTAGCGCCAAACTTCAGTACCAGAGACTGCGCTCTGTGCCCCAGCCTCGGCGCTTCTACTCACCCCACTTGCCCCTTAAAGCAAAAAGCCTGTGCTCTCGACGTGGCTCTGCCCACTTTTCCAGCCTTGAAAGCGAAGTATGACACGGGGCTTCATTGCTGCACGTGTGTGTGAGCTCAATGGTGAGATGCAAATGGACATTGACACACATACACGCGCTGCACCAGGACCAAGGCAGTGCCTACGACTGCCATGATGGTGCCAGAGGACGGGACAGTGGTGATGTTATTACAACAGGAGATGTGTCGGCTGAGGCTGTCTCCTTAACCACGGAAACCCCAGCTGTGCTCCACTTCCGCTCGGAACTGAGCATTACAATGTCGTCCGTAGTCCTATCCTCCAACGAGAACAATGGATCCAGAATCTGTGAGTAATGATGTCATGTTTACACACACTGTCATTCAAGGAAATTTTTTTTGCTTCAATGGGAATTCTATGGACTATGGAAACCATTAAGACTAAAGCTGCTTTTTAGTTTTTTTGTTTGCATTTTCGGCACACTGGCTGTAGCCAAAATCACGTCACTTCACTGACAAATGGCCTTGCATCTTTTTTGCTGGGTTTTGCCACAGTGATGCACTGACAATTTTTCTGTTTGTGTCCAACCAAGGCTACATTGGACAGTGATGTCTGAACTCTGCCCTATTTAGTCACAAATCGCTAGTACTTTTGTTTCCTTTGTTTTAATGCAACAGCATCTGCCAATCTTATCCCATTAGCAGAAATTCATTGTCAGAACTCTGATGCTGTGGTGTCAAACAGGGATGTTACTATAATCTGCGATGTATTTTACCAGAAAAACAACTAAGGACAAAAACAGAATACATGTAGCAGTTTTTTCTGTATGAATTTCTTTTCTTACTCCAGGTTTCCACTATTCCTTTTTTATTCTATCTATTGCGCTCACTGTGTTAGTAAAAGTAGAGTAAGCTAGCTGTGTCTAAAGTTAAATAGTAGAACTTTAGTCTTGGATGCCAAATAATGCAGAGAATTCAGATCATTAGAGTGGACCCATGATATTTGATCTCTCTTGTTGGTTTAAAGTATTTAATACAAGCAATACATAACTGTCTTAACCAAAATGAGGGTTGCAATATCTATAATTGGCACTAGATGGCTACATAATATTAAAATTAGTTAATTTGACTAGTGACTCATGTCTTTTAACCTTAATAGTTATTTTATTATTTTTTCAATAGTCAACTAATTTCTGCAGATATAAGATACTGAGTGTGTTCCCAGCTCTTTCCACCACATTTTGATCATTATTTGGTGGACACAATTACCAGTGCAAAGAGAAATAATTTTAGAAAGCACAAAAGCTGTGGCTCATGCCAGTAAATGCATCATTTAATACATCAAGGGCAAATCACTAAGACCATCGTTACTCATAAGAACGAACACAGGTGCCAACACACACAAACTGAGCACATATCAGGGCTTTAGATCTTCTAGGTTAGACTACATCATGAAAATGTTACTCATAATTTTTTGACACCAGGCACAACTAATTTGCCCTTGTTGTAGTTGAATGTAGCTTAAACATAATGTAGCAGAATATAGAGATACCTTTAGACTTGTAGCATTTTGGATGTAGATATCATAAAAAAAATCACACTCATCAGGATATAAAGTACTTGCACATGCTCTAGATTAAAACATCCTTTACCCAAGATTCCGCTTTTTATTAGGATATGTGATGTCTTTCTGTACTTAAGTAAGTATTGCTTTAACAAGGACTTTTCTTTCTTTCGGAAACAAATTTGCTGAAATTTGCAATATGTATGATTAATTCGCCCATTTATGAAGAGGTACACAATCGCATAAGTATGGGGATGAATATGCTCAGGTAATCAAGTGCGACTTGTGTAACTAAATTGTTCAAAAACAGCTGCTCAGCCCATCTTGGTCAGCTTTCTGGCGCTGTTTGGGGAACGTCTGGTATGTTAGTGGAAAGTTTGGCTACATTTGAGAATGGGACAAGGGCTGAGGGACAGTTGAATGGGTCCAGTGAGGTGTATGTTCACTTGATCTTTCACTGATCCTTGAAAGGCACTAACACAGTATTCTTTGACTGCATGTACAGAACTTAAATTTTCCATGTAGCTTAATTTTGCTGACAAAAAATATATATATATATACTGGATTATGTTTATTTGTTTTTTCGTTTAAATTATTTTCTTCAGAATGTATCATGTAATGCTGTAAATGAACTTTTTTAATTTCTGATTGGAGGTCTCATTTGAATCTTATCTTTTATATATGATATAAATTATAAGATTAAATTGATATGATATGAAATGATATATATATATATATATAT
>JAAIIK010000061.1:1060161-1075478 GCA_014706435.1 Silurus glanis | reverse complement strand
TGTGTGTGTGTACAAATAAATATATACATACATATACTGACAGATATATACTGTATGTATATATATATACAGTATATAAAAAGGTATATTTGGTATTCTTGGAGGAAGTGTTAGAGAACTAGTTTTAAATGTTTTAGCTTTGTAGCAATTCTAGATACTGAAAACATTTTTGAATTTTATTCCTCCTATATGACTGTGAAAACATTAGTGCCTGTAAAATAAGAAAAGACAAGAAACACGTCTAATATCCTCAACTTTCTGTACTTTCATCTATTCATTTATCATCCAACCATATATTATACTGATGATCCCTTGGTATTTGTGAGAATTAAAACATATATATATATATATATACATATTTTAATTTTGCTTTAAGATGCTTTTGTAAAACTGCCTGAAGCAACTATTTCCTATTGTTTTTCTTTTATATTTTAATCCATCTAAAAATGCATCCACCAATCCATACATCCATCTGTGGATATTTGAAAGCTTATTTGTTTTCCAGATTCGTATAATGTTTGGGATTTCTTTTTACATTGCAAACTTCATTTTAATTCTAATACATCTAATACATTTCCATGTATTTGCTTCACTTTCTGAATTCATAGTTTATCACAATGCTTATACCTGTCAGTTCTTAGCAAAAAACAGAGACCAGTAGCTACTGTGTTCTTGCTCCTGTTAACTGATTATTAAAGAGGATGATTAATTTGATTCTAATCAAAATGTAATGCATTAATGAATTGACAGCGTGATTGAAAGGGGTGCATGTGATGACCATGAAGCAAGAGTCTGGGCTGTACTGTACTCAGTGTAGTGTTACTGTACTGAACAGCTGCATGATAGTAATGTATGTAACATAGTAAAATGAACAAGCAGTAATTATTCCTATTGGTCAAGATGGAAAGTGCCCTTCCCTAATCCCCTAGAGGATTTCCATTATATTTAAACATTTTTTATCTTGCCCCCAATTCTCTTGATAAACTTGATAATTAGCATATGAGTTGGTGGCTAGGTGTGTTAGGCATGGGAAAAAAAACTTGAAACCCTTCAGGGCAGTGGTTTTCACGGACTGAGATGAGAACTACTAGGTCATTTAAAGCATGAGATTTATGAATTGTATGGAACTATTATGTCCCTCATTTATTATGATAAAAAAAATTAGCAAGTGCTTATTTATGTGTGCCTGGGGAGAAATGGTGCCGGCAAAAAAGTGGGCATGTTGCGTAATTTACAACAAATAACTGAAGGAATTACATCACATGCAAAGTAGCGTGAGGAAGCAAGATATGAATCAGACTTTTGTGCACGCTAAGTGTTCCCGGTAGCCATAGCTAGTTCAAATCTCAGAGAGTAAGGGAAACTTGAAATTTTAGTATAATGCTGACAGGAAAAATGAAAAACTGTTCAAAATTCAATACAAATAAATGAATTAAAGAGTATAGACAAGAGTGTGGACTATGTTGACAAGGTATATGTGAATGAAACCTTTATAAAGAGTGCCAAATGCGCACAAATATAATCATACACAACTAACTTTACCATGGTAATATCAACACGTAATTTTGAAAACTTACTGATTGTTTTGAGATAGTAAGGCATACTTTGGCTAAGCCTTCTTATTATATGCTAAATGGTGTAATTTTGTCTTCAAACTACAAGCTTTTGCAAATTTAATAAGTGGTCCTAGACATCATAATTTGTGCATGCTACCGCTGTTTCCTAAGTGACTTTCAGGCTCACCGTGTGGGTGTAAAATGAACTGACTTGCAATGCCTTCAACCTGTATTTTGCACATCCTATATACAGTACAGTGCCTGTCAAAAGTTTGGGAACACCTTGTCTTTTATAGTATTTGAGAGACACTTAAACATTTTAAACCAGGTAATGTAATGGTATGAAGGTTTACTTTGAGGAACAATTATATAAATCTATTTTATACTTAATTTTCTTTGGAAAACCCTCCCATAGCATGAATAACAGCTTTACACATTATTGGCATCCAGACTGTTTTGCCATTCAGCTGAAATACTTTGGCATGCTTCTTGTAAAACTTGAAAAATGCGTTCTTCACTAGTTGGATATTTCTTTCTGAACTTGTGATCCAGTTCATCCCAGATCAGTTCAATAAAATTTAAGTGAGGCCATTGGACAGGCCATTTCTTGATAGATAACACTCTAGCTGACTGCTCTTTAAATAATGCTTACAAAGCTTGGAGGTATGCTTTGGGTCATTGTCTTGTTGTATTGTGAAGTTGGTTCCAATTAGCCACAGTACAATTGGATTTATTTTTGCATTGTAGCCAAGTTGGGTCAGTTTTCCTTTCACTCCTTGCTCTAAAACAACCCAAACCATCAGGCTTCAACATCCATGTTTGAATGTGGGTATGAGACAGTATGGTAACAGCTTCTCTCCTGTTCTTCATCTTACATAGGTTCATCTGTTAGAGCCAAACATGTAAACGTTTGACTTATCTGTCTATAGGACTCTCTTCTAGACATTAAATTCATGTGTGTTTTTGCCTTTTCCTAGTTTGTTATTCATGAACAAAAGGAACATGCATGTGTCTCAAAAACTATAAAAGACCAAGTGTTTTTAAAATTTTTGACAGGCACTGTATGTAGAGTAGAAACAAAAATCAAATTGAATGTTCAGTGAGGAATGAATCACATGTCGTTTTGCTCATGTGAAAGACAGGGATGGAGAGAATCACCTAGATATCTAACATTGAGACCTTCCAGCAAATTCATGAAGTGATACTGCTGTCATGCAGCTTATCTTTCCGACTTATCTGACGTCTTCTCATCGTGTCCAAGTCAAATGAAATATACACCATGGAGCTATAACTATGTGACTATGCTCTGAGCTTCATATTTCCAAAGATGGCTATAGACTCCTGTCATCTCATTTGATCTCTTCTTCCATGGTAAGTACATTTTTACTTATTTTTTCACTCTCTTTGTAGAAAATGTTTTTTTTTTTTTTTTTTACCTTATTAGCATTTTTTTGTTTGACTCACTATAGCATGTTGTTAAAAAAGTTAGCTACTGTACTACTACTACTACTACTACTACTGTGTTATTGCTCAGTTGAAGTCTTTGCATATGTAGGTTAAGAGGCTTTCCTTTGCTATACTGTCTAGCTTTCCTAACTTAGCATATTAGGGCTGGAGTTGGATTCTCTCTGTTCTTCCCTTATCTTTTTGACAATTCAGACCAGACTGAGTTGTATAGTGACTTGCAATACATGGCACTGACTACACTTTCTCACACCACATCAGTCATCCTGAAATTCACTAGCCACAGTGCAAGGATTTTATTGAGAGTTTTAATAGAGATTTAATCCCCATAAACATGGTTTGACATTCTCTTTAGCTAGTATGACTGAATATGAGCAGGTCAGCCTTGGCCACATGCCTACCTTTAATTCATGAGTAGTGCATCACCAGATAAAGCTCTTTTTCCAGACATGCTCTGCCTGAGCACTGAATTTAGATGCAAGTCCTGGTTTAAATTTTAAATATTGCATCAGCAATACGTCAGATGTTCTATTGCTAGCATTGGGGAAACATTGCAATCTGCAGATGTAGACTTTTTTTCTGCAAGGGAGCTGATCTTCAGATTTCACCTGGCAGTTAAACACCTAATGCAGGATAAGGGCACTTTTTTAAACTCAGAACTGAGTGTCTGGGATGCTTGTTGGTCCTGCTGTCATAGGAAAAGTTGCAAACTTTAGAATCAAATCAGCCTTTAGCCTTAGCACCTAACCATACATTTAATGTTTAAGTGGTGGAAAAAACAAAACAGCATTATCCCCTCAGAGTCCTTGATGAGCTCCCGATTACTCTCTCACTTATCCTATGGGTGGAGCCATAGCCAGTTCTCATTCACCAATAAATAGCCAATGACAAGCTAGTGGCACAGCAATTTACAGCCAATGTGTCCTAAAAGGTCTGCTAAGATTTGGACAGAGGCACAGACACAAATGTAGCCCCCATCTTTACGATGACACATTTTGCACAGTATAGTTTCTTGTTCAAAAGAAGGATAAATGGTGATTTAGATTCAAGTGACACGGGTGAAAAGCACTTTCTTTATATATGTTAAAGTTGCCAGATTCCTGCTGTGTTACTCTTGCCAAGCATGTTTGGTTCACATGGTGGTCTGAGCAACTCCTATTTCCATTAACACAAATATCATTAAAAAATGCTATCCATACTTTGTGTACTCCAACATGCAGCATATATGATTTCCCTTGCCATTACAATAGGACTGCTGATGGCCAGTGGCGCAGCAATTCCCCTGGGATTGTTGGAATGATTACTGATGATTATGTCGGGTTCAGAGAACCTGAGTAACATAGGTAACAAGGGTCCTACGTAAAAACCTTATTGGATCAGCTTGCATGTTGCAGTCAAATTTGCACATTTCTATGCTCAGAAAATCCTTAGTAAATCAGGACCCATGTATGGAAAGGTCAATATGTAGAATGTGGTCAATATTTTCCTGGGAATATCGTGTGACCATCATGTTGTCCAGATAAGTATGGCTTTGTTTATGTGGCTCTATGTACACTGATGAAACCAATATTCACTGTATTTTTGGTAGCACAGATTCCTCATAATGGGCATATCACAGAGAGCCACTCTGTGTGCGTGTGTGTGTGTGTGTGTGTGTGTGTGTGTGTGTGTGTGTGTGTGTGCGTGCGTGCGTGTGTGTGTGTGTGGGAGCGTGTGTACCTCTCAGCTATGCGTAGCTGAGTTTACTATCATTCACCTCATACTGAGCTGAGTGATCAGAGATGAGATGTCTTGTACGCAGCATGCTGAGGCTCGGCCTCGGTGAGAATGAAGCAGTAGCGCAGTTCTTAGTTATTCTCAGCTATGACCTTGAGCAAGTTATGGTGACTTGAATTTATTTTATCTGTGTGTGTGTGTGTGTGTGTGTGTGTGTGTGTGTGTGTGTGTGCATATGTGCATGAATTTTCATGAGTGAGTTGTCAGTATGCCTCTAGCAGTGCCGCTATGCCTGTTGCTGGGAGCAATTTTTTCTTCTATCTACACACACACACACACACACACACTTTCTTCATTTTTTAACTATTTAGACATACTTCACATACATTAACATGTACAAATAGATTTCACTGGACTCTTACATACATAAGAATCTGAAGACTCTGAGCATTGAAGCAAGAACTTGTGCACATTCTCTCTCTCTCTCTCTCTCTCTCTCTCTCTCTTTCTCTTTCTCTCGCTCTCTTTCTCCCTAGTTAGAGTGGCAGCTTAGCTTTAGGCACTCTGAAAGGTCTCACTTGAAGGACAGCATCACTGGCATCCAAGTGTCTGCTTGTCTCCCTCAGCACTGAGCTGATCTGATGGCAGTGTATATGCAGGAAAGCAGGTCAACCCGTTGCAGTCTTTACTTCGTCTACCCTTTCTGCACAGCGTGTCGCCCGAGCACTACTTTACAGTCACTGAGGTTGGCACAGATGAGTAAAGTAGTTATAGCTCTGTGTCATCCCCTGTGAATGAAGGCTCCAGTGAATGGCACACACATTATTCATCGTCTTTTTTCGCATACTACTAATGAATAAGTGATAAGCAGAGCATGGCTTATGTGGCACAGTTGGCTTTGTCTGCCCTCAGAGTAAGTCTGTCTTACATTTGAGTCAAACACAGCGCCAGGACTTTGGCTGTTTCAGCAGAATCTCTTAATAATCGAATTTGTTCTTGAATTTGATTGTCAGTCTTTCCAAAAAAAATGGGGATCCTTATTACTAAAATGACCTCTGACCAGGAAAATCAAAGATATTCTAGTCTTATCTAATGATTCATGACATGACATTTTTCCCCTCAAAATAAAATGATGCTAAAGATGTCCAATAATCATGTATAATGGTTACATTTATTTGTACTAATCCCCACTAATACTAAGCCAATTGGTATGTCAATTTACATATGTTTTTTTTTATACATTATTGTTTATATAGTACTAGCTGAAAGTACCCGTGCTTCGCTACGGAAGGCAGAACGCTAAGCAATATGGCAATAAGCAGTAAGCACTGAGCAGGACTGGATGATCAGAGATCAGAACGTAACATCAACAAATAACGTACTACCCCTTTGTAGTACCGATACAGGGCAAACTACTTTGAAAATAATTTTTATCGTGCATCTAACATCTAATAAGAAACAATGTAGTAAGTTTCATTAGGATCCGTAATGTTATTTCGAAGAATTTACAATGCGTGAGAAATCGCGTTTTTCGCGAGTTAGCCGCGATCCAGGGCGAATTTTTCAAAACCCTTTCTTAGTGAGCACCTAAGACCCAAGAGGAAGGTATGTTCCAAATTTCATTGCAATCCATTCAGTGGTTTTTGAGATTTCGTGATGAGTGAGTGAGTCAGTCAGTGGTATTTGAGCTTTATATATATATAGATTGGGTTTATGTAGTTTTTTCACTCTTTTTTAAGTATTTTTAATGACTGAATTTCTTTAAAACTCTGCCACAAAGAGTATGTTAAAATCATTTTTACTTCACAATCCAGACCTCATCCAAAGTCTGTTTAGCAGTGATGGACAGTAACGAAGTAAATGTAATTGTTAAATAGTACTTAAACCTAGCTGAACTTTACTGAAGTATTTGTATTTGGGGAGACTTTTACTTTACCTTCTATACATTTCAAAGTCAAATATCTTGTCAAATACCATGTCCTTATTTGCGTGATTTTTTTAGAGTAGTTGAAAAGAAGGTTTTGGGCTCATGATAATTTTAATAGATATCAATCAGTGTTTGACTCATTAATATCTTTCCATTAATACATTGCTGTGCTAAGAGTAACATAACAGTCTTTTCACATAAACTGAGTAAATTAAGTAAGAGTTTTGTGACATAAAATGATAATAAAATATTATAGCCATAATAAATCCTAGTACTTTGGATTTTTAAGTACATGTAAGTACATTTGAAGGCAAATACTTTTGAACTTTTACTCAAGTGAAGTTTGAAGGAAGCACTTTGACTTTGACTGGAGTCATATTTTACCTGCTGTATCTCTATTTTAACTCAAGTGCATGCTCTGCATACTATATCCACCACTGGTGTTTAATTATGACATCATGACCTGTGGATGGGGTCTGAATACGCTAAAATGCCGCATAAAAGATATATTTCCAAAGCACATCGACTGTTCTGCTTCTTTATCTGCTGAAGTACATGTGTTCACAATGTTGTCCTCCTTCATTTAACCTTTAATTTCTCCGAGAACAAAATTAGCAACTGCTTTGAAAGGCGAAATGGACGACCTGCTTTTCATCACACAACGATGGCTTCATGGCCTCTCACATTCAGAGAGTGCTAGGATTTATGGTGTGAATTGATCAGGTGTAACAACACAGTGGTAATGTACAGTGAATCAGTTTTGACTTCTCATGAAATGGCCTGTGAGAACTGGGAAATAAGTGAACAGGAACAGAAACTTGAATTTAAAGTAGTCATGTTAATCGGACGCTGATTACTTACAATATATTATAAGATGTTGGTGTTCTAAATTACATGAATTTAAGATATTAAACTGGAATAAGCTTCTGTATAAACAGTGATTTATCCTGGTCATGACTGGTGGGTCCTGATAAGACTAGAGAATTCACTTAGGTCCATTTTAGGGCACAGTACATAAAAATATCCACAAACAGGACCAATCTAGAATAGCTAATATGCCTATTTGTTTTTGGATAGTGGGAAGAAACTGAAACCGCAGTAACGTGGAAAACATAAGTATCTCTATGCAGGCAGTGCAGGATTAAATAAGGGAAGCTAAATCTGTGAGTCAGCAATACTGCACAATTTTTTTTATATTTTTTTTATATTGCATACTCAGTAAATAAATGAGGGAGAACTCAGTGGTAAAGCAGTCATAGATTGGCAAAGGAACATAATTTAGTGATAATGGAAACTCACACAGAGAAAGAGGGGAAAAAAGTCTGGTAGTTAAAGTCAATTCAAGTTAAGTGGCTTTTACTGTAATTTTAATCATATACATTTGGTACAGTACACATTGAGCAGGATCAAGACCAAAATGCTACTACAAGACAAGCAGACCTACACACAGTACTACATACGTAGTGCAAACAACGAACCACAGTACAATTAGACAACACACAAGAACACAAAAATGAAGATTCAAGATTTTTTTTTTTTGCTCAGAAAATTGTGCATTAAATAAAAAGATCTATAAATATAAAATAAGTAAAACAAAAATATATTAGATAAGATGATGCAGAGGTTAAAAATATATATAAATATATATTTCGCACAAATATATTTTATTGTGCGAAAAGCAGTATAGATTGTATAGAATGTATAAAATTGTATGGCACAGTGATTGACACTGAATAGTACAGAGACCTAATATGGATGTGGAATAAAGCACAAAAGCATTGTATATAGTATAATAAATATTGTATGTAAACATTAGAATTACTTTATCATGACATTTTAATGACATTTGTTTTCAGAAGTTGTTTTTATGCTTCTGTTCCTTAGAGTAAAGAGTGTGTGTGTGTGTGTGTGTGTGTGTGTGTGTGTGTGTGTGTGTGTGTGTGTGTGTGTGTGTGGTCAATCACAATGCTGAAAGCTTTGCGGATATACAGTAGATTGTAATGCCCAGATGATAGTCACAGCTGTTCTCACAGTCTGCTGGAGGGTCTTGTGATCCGAGACACCACCAGTCCCAAACTGGGAAGGGATGCAGCTGGTTAGGATGCTCTACATAGTCTATTAGCAGAACATGGTCAGGATGGGTTCCTCAGCCTTCTCAATAAGGAGATGCACTGGTGGGGTTTATTTGGCTCTATGGAGCTTGTGTTGAGGAACCAGTTGAGGTTCTGCACCAGGTGAACACCTAAGAATGTGGTGCTCATGATGATTTCCACTGAGGAGTGTGCAAAACATAGGATGTGAAAAACCTGAACAAATCTGAGCACGCAATGAAAATGTGAAATTGAAAATCTGAATTGCAAGCCGAAAATGGATTGTGATCATGTGCAATTTAAGAATGAATGAGTAATGTGTGTGCTGAAAATGTGAACGGTTTCCCAGAAATATCTCAGGGAACTGAGCTCTTTTAGTGTGCTATATTGTCAGTGGGCATTTCCTATAAAAAAATAAATAAATAAAAATAAAAAAATCCCATGTCCCATTGAATGTAGGTTAACAGGATAGTTGACAAAGCATTTCTTTCTGGCTAAGAAATCAACTGCACTTGAAAGAAATCCTCAATAAGTATAGGGTTAAGAAAATAAAAGAGTGAAAAAGACACTAATATATTTTGGTTTATTCATTCACTTATTTACTTGATTGCTTTCTAGCTATGGTCATTCATTTTAATTATTGACTTTTTTTTTCTTTTTTTCAAATTTGTAGAAGCTGAAATTTGTTGTTATCTAACAGGAAGTAAAAACTGTGTGTGTGTTTAAACATCTCACTGCACAGAAAAGATAAATTTCATACAACCTGGTGTCTTGGTGAGTCCCATCATAAATCTCATTCTTATTATCTCTTTCTTTTTTCGAAGCCAGAACTAATGCCATAAAACACAATATCTTCCCACAGATATATAAATATTAACACAATGGATATCAGAGTTTCTTGCAGTGCTGAAACTGTCAGTCAATGTAGTGTATTTTTATGTTTTTTAAAGCATTTTTTTCTCTGCAGATTCCACCCCAGAGCACAGGACTCTGGAGCAAGCTTGATAAGCTATGAACAACATTCTCCAATGATCTACTATTATCCATGCCATTTATACATCTTTGCCAAGTAAATTAATATGAATTAGCAGTATACAGAAAGAGCTGTTATATATTGTCTTGGTTTTCATAACAAATAGGATTAAGTCCAGTTTTCAGAACTGCCCTTTTCGACATTTTATTTTATATCTGGTCACTGGAAAGTACAACATGTTTCAATACAAGTCACCCACTGTCTTCCAAAATCCAGACAGGCATGTCGAACTGGCATGTATTACTCCCAATCACACCTTTTTCTGGAGGTCATGGTCCAGGGTGTTCCTATGAGACTTTTTTCTATTTGCCTCAGCACAAGTCAAAACAAGCCAAACCATAGCCCTGCTCCTGAATCCAAGGGCACTTTCACACCTTTTAGTCTGTTTGCACATTCGAGTGAAATATAGACTTTTCTTCATTTAATATTTGGTTTCAAACAGCACCTAATTCTGTGAACCAAAAAAGCAAATTTACTTTGGCTGAGGACTGTTTAAGACTCTTGAATTTATTTAGTTGTATTTATTTATTTTAATTTATTAATTGTTTTTATTTACATAGGTGTTTGTGAGATATTATTTTTTGATATGCTGTCAACTTTGCATGGCAAATTTGAAAGCTGTAAACTCAATCAAAGCCTGGTTATTCATTAAAAAGAACAATTCCTCATTATAACAAAATAAGTAACTTCACTTTTAATCATTTGATCTAGGTTGCCTAGATAACAGACAGAAAAGTATTTTTGTCTTTTGTTAGTATTTTCCGTTTGTTCAACAAGCATGTCATGTACCCTTTGAGTTACAGTTCTTTTTGGATGTATTCACCCAACCCTCCTTTCTGTTATGTAGCATTATAACCTGGAATTTACATTCATTTAGATTTGGATTTGATGCAATGGAACAAAATATTCCAGAATGTTCAAATATGTTGGGAAGAAAAGGCAGTTGCATACATTCACTTTCTTTGCTATGACATCTCTAAATAATTATTAATTAATGAAATTTGTCTTAAGTGTCACATCTGTCTGAAGTGTCACATCTGTCAAATAATGTTAATACACCTATTCTGAAAAGCCCCTGAGACTGCAGCATCACTGAATAAACACCATGCAGACCAAAGACCTTTCCAAACAGGTCAGAGAGAGAGATGTGTGAAGAAATATAGCTAAAAGACAGAAATATCGCAAACTATGAACATCTAATGGAGCTCCATTTGACAGAGATGGGAGAATCTGTCATGGGAGAATCTGTTCATAGGAGCTGTACACACCACAAAGACGAGCTTTAAGGAAGAAAATGCAGTAAAAAAAAAGGCTTTACTTGAAAAGAAATTAAGAATGCACATTTAAGTTTTGCTGAACAGCATGTGGCAAATGGAATAAGGTTTCTAGTCAGATAGAATTAAAATTTAGATTCCAGTCAAAATATGTATGCATGCGCTTTTTTGTAATAATAATTGTCACAATGAACCACAACTTCTTTGATGGTGTCGCATGTTGCATAATCCAGATCAGTCATAATCATTCCGAAATACAGTAATCACCCGCTTTACCGCGGTTCGAATCTCGTGCCACCGGTTTATCATGGAATTGTATTTGCAACATAACTAATTTGTTTCGCAGATTTTTCCGGTCTCTCGCGGATAACACAATAGACCAAACAACTCAAATTGAATTGTTTTTATGGAGTTTTATGTTAAAATAATGAAATTTATTAATAAAAATATAATTGTTAATTATAAAATGAAGTAAAATGTTAATACAGTACAGTATACATAAAATAGCATTTTTGGGGTGGTGTCCGTTTATCGCAGTTTTTCATTTATAAATAAATGGGGGATTACTGTATTTGTTTAAATTCCGTCTTGTAAATGCAAAAGAACTGAAAAAAACACCAAGATTATTTTGAATACTTTTGCAAGGGACTATAATTTTGTATAAACTTTTTGTGTTTTTGCTCTGTCAGTGTGTTTGCAAGCAAAACATACATTTCATTGACAAAAAGTTTTGGGAAACGTGATTTTTTTCCAGCCATATGTGGTTTTTCCCCAAACTGTTACCACAAACTTTGAGGCACCCAATTGCATTGGATGTCTTTGGGTGCTGTAGCATTAAAATTTCCCTTTACTAGGAGCTATTAACTAGGAGACCCAAACCTGTTCCAGCATGACAATGCCCCTGTGGACAAAGCCAGCTGTATGAACATATAGTTTACATGGGTTGTAGTGAAAGATCTTGAGTGGCCTGCTACAGAGCTCTGATCTCATCTCTACTGAGCACATTTGGGTTGCATAACAAATGCTGAAGAGTGAAGGTTATTAAAACAGCAAATGTTGACTAAATGTGCAATGGGATGTTCAAGAAGCACATACGAATCTTATGATCAGGTGTCCACAAACTTTTCTCCATATAGTGTAGTAAGCACCCTGAAATACCTATAAAATATCTTGCTCCTTATTATAATGCTTCTGTGTTATTGTTATAATTTATAGCAAAAGAAAAGAAACTACTCACTGTAACACATTTTCTGTTTAGTGCCAAATTAGGACACTGTTATGATAATCCAGTCTTTTGCCGTCTAAGGTGCATGTTTTTGCAGGGTTTGATGGAAAGGTTCATTTAAAGCCGCCTGATAGAAAGTGCTGATGCTGCAGTCTTTCCTCTCCCCTTTGCTTGGATTTCCATAAACACTGTAAAGCCCTGTGTTCTGTTTTTTGTTTTTCTCTGTGCATCACCGTATTGTGAATATAGCGTATTAACTTCTGCAGAGAGATCTATAGTGACTTGATTTACTATTATATGACCTTCTTTTGAAAAGATCAGATTCAAAGTGGCATAACTTGTAATGCTGCTGTTGTTACAGGTATTGATCACAGTGCTGTTGAATTAACACCACTACCAGATGTGTTTTTGGGACATGATTAATCTTAATGCATCATGTGGACTTTGGTGTTTATCGTGTACACTTGTTGTAGTCAATAATTCATCATATGGAAATTATTAAGTAAAAAACATTGTATGCAAAATCACTAGAGGAAAGCGTCCTTTAAATCAGGTATATGCTCATGCTGACTGATTGTCAAAGTTGTGATTAGTTAATTAGAGAGTAAAGCTGACACCTGTACCACATAGAAAAAGATCATTTTTTATATATATATATATATATATATATATATTCTATATATATATATAATGCCTATGTGGTACTGTAAGCACCATTGTGCATTCACTATACAAAATATTATCAGAGCAATTTTTTTGCCATTAATATTGTCAGATTTTCATAAAAATCTCACATTGGTTTGGGAATTCCCCTACAGAACCCTGGGAATTATTGAGTAAAAACAATTGTTTTTATTATTTCTTCAAGTGGTGTATTCATTTGCACATTTATTTGCTCTATTTACACTTTAGCAGCAAAATACATTTATTTGCATGCTGGATTTAAAAACAAACACCCCCAGACTGCATATTCTTTTTTTGCATGTGTAACCTATTTGTAATTTGTGTTCCTATGTTGTAGAGTGATATATAGTGATACCAGGGGAGTGAATATAATGTAAAATGGATGTAATGTCAGTGGGTAAGATTATGTTATAAGTGGTGTTTGGTCTGCGCTGCACTCGATCGGTTTCTTTGCTGTGGAGCATGTTGATCAGCACCGAGCCATGTTTATGTGAGTATCCGACAGCATAGGAGTGTATAGAGGGAAATGGAACGGAGAGGGATATGCAGAGAGAGAAAGAGAGAGAGTGAGTGAGTAAGTGAGTGAGTGAGTGAGCTGTAAAGCGAGGTTACTGCATCAGAGCAGACGCTGAGCCTCTACTTATCTTCCAACTGAAGCCTCAAAGCCTAGATTAACACTATGTGTGCAAAGGGGGTTGCGGGCAGAGAGAGAAAGAGAAACGATGAGCACGAAGTATCGGACTTGTGCACACACACACACATGCACACACATACAAGCACACAAAATATGCTAAAAGCCTCACTGTTTTCTCTTTCATCATGGACACTGAGTGCTGCAGGCTTCACAAGCACATCGACTAGATCTCCAAAGAAACACAGAAGAGCAAGGGACACATAAAGCACCATGATGCTTTTCCCTCCATCTTTTCGTTCTCTGTAAATTCTGTCTGAACCGCTTTCCCTTTTTTCACCCATCAGTGCAGTAGGGTCTTTTACACAATGCACATTGACATCTTTTCTGTGATCGTTTTTTAACACTGGCATTTATTTTAATTAGTCTCACTGGATTTCCCATCTCCTTCTTAAATCAATAAAAATGTGTAGGAGGGAGATAAAGAGAGTTTACAAAGTGATTGGAGGAACAGGTGTTCAGCTGACATTTGGCTCAGGATCTAAAAGGCATTTTGTGCTCCTGCTACTGATAGTCATTCATTTATCTTCAGTAAGTGCTGTATCCTGCTTAGGGCCATGGTGAATCCTGGAGCCTACTCCTGCGAGGCAGGACTACACCTTGAATGGAATTCCGGTCCTTTACAGCCTGCAACAGAAAGTGCTCATTTAAAACAGTTTTGGATGTACAGCTGGAAATAAGTCCCAGTGGCTGAAACACAAGACGGCACATTGTGATTCAAGTGGACTGAAGCACTAATGAGAGAAAGTGGTAGTTGATTGAGGAATAATTGAGGTGTATGATTGAGGTTGTTTCTGAAATGAAATAGTTCTGTAGGGCCATTTGAGAGTGGGCCATGTGTGATGTTTTGTTCTGTCTGGAAAAGAAAGAAAAAGAAAAAAACCAGGGTAAGATATATCACAAATTACCGATTAAAAAAGGTGGAAGAGTTTGTCCCTGTTCATTGAGCTAACAGATGAATAAATCAAGGTTATTGGGACAGATGAAGATGCTCAACACATGTTGCCTACTTTAGTAGTTTTTTACACAATTTCTCTTCCTCTTAAATCTACAGAGATGGCGTTTATCACAAAATACATGCGACAGTTTGCTGCCTCCGTTTTGCTGTCCAGGCAGATTTCTTTTTTCCTCTGGCGGTGTATAGGGCACAATTTCATGGTGTAGGAATTTTACAGCTGTCTGATTCTTCTTTTTATAACTTCAATTTTTATTTCGAGTGAAGGTAGTAGTGTGTTGGGTTTTGCTGACTGAACACTCAAGGCTTTTTGTCAGAAGATTAAATGCCTTGTGTATTTAAACATGCTGTTTTTAGAATAGCAGAGAGGTGAAGCATAACTCATTCAGTATCTGTTACACCGTTAACACAAATTCATTTTAACGGCACACATTTTATTAACGCGCGATTGATGCATTTATGTTTGACCATTTTTATAAATTTAAACCTTTAACTCAACACACATTTATTCACGACGTCCTATCTTTAATCATATATGAAAAATTGTACTCCATTCACAAATAATTTTTAACCACTAAACATTTGTTTTACTGATACCTCAAGTCTCAAGTTTGAGACTTGTTTGAAGCACCACATTTTAACGCGCCAAAATCCACCATGATGTAAACATATATATTATATATGTTATATATAATACAGTAT
>JAAIIK010000061.1:1033483-1046900 GCA_014706435.1 Silurus glanis | reverse complement strand
GTGTGTGTGTGTGTGTGTGTGTGTGTGTGTGTGTGTGTGTGTGTGTGCATGTGTGTGTGTGTGTGCGCGTGTGTGTGTGTGTGTGTGTGCAAGTGATGCATGATGATGATGAATTCGGCGCATTTTTCAATTAAGCAATTAAACTAAAACTCAACAAGGGTCATATAATGATAATTAAAGGCTTTAGTTGTAATCAACATCCTGTAATGGTTTACTATTATTCCGATGTTTTATTACTAGAGCAGATGGCAGAGAATCAGGCGGTGCCAAACGACTTTGTTTTAGGAAATGATCGCCACAATATGCAGGCTCATTCTGCTAAAACTTAGGCTGCAGATCGATTTTCTGATCAGGAGCAGTATCTATGCATCCGTCATGATGATCGATGCACTGTGATATGGCGTAAATGCAGAGAGACTGGAGTTTAACTGACATTGTTTTGAATAATATGGCATCATAACAAGACATGAAATCAATTTAATTAACGTCTATCGTCAGAACATCGCCAGTGTAACTTGCATGATGTGTCATTGTCGGGGATGTAATTTGTAGAGATATGAATGAGCATGTGTCGTCTTTCATATCGTGCAATAATTGGACTGGTTAATGGCGATGCTGACGTGAAGTATGGGTTCCAACGAGTTTCATTTAAATATTAAAATATTAGCAAGAAAGGATATGATTTGCAGGTCTAACAAATAAAAATTATTTGTCAAAAACAGCGAAATACTAATTACGACTGGTCCATAACATTAAAAAAGAATAATGAAAAAAAAAAGAGTTTGAAAATACATATAGAATATACAAATAGACTATAAAGTACAGTATTTGCAGTGAAATAAATAAAAAATTACAACAAAGTTAGATTGAAATCATGAATTAAACTGTGTAGCAATATTTACAGTGTGACTTTGTTTCTGTCAATTTGTAAAACTAAGTCCAGACTGTATTGGGTTAACAAAAATAAATATAATGTATTTATTCTTTCTGACTCTACCAATCTAATGATAGACAATTGACAGTTCCTCTCTCCTTTTGGGATTGTGTTTGGTTTTCCTGGAGAATCCTTGCCTTGCAATGACATTTTCACTCTCATTCAATTTTCTATAGTGTGTGACGTCCCCTGCAGTGGCCATTTAATATGCTTTGGCTTAGTCTCAGATCCAGACACAAATATGCAAAGACATCTGGAAGTAGCAAGCAGAGATAGATTGAAGTAGCATCTGATTAGTTTTAGGAAGGACGCCTGGCAGGAAGATATTTGAATGATAACACTAGGCCTTATGTCCGCCAAATGATTTGGACAATATATCAGTGTAATATACACTATGCACTATATGGACATCATTTTGTGGACACCTGACCATGAGATTCGTATGTGGATTTTGAACATCCCATTCCACATTTAGTCCCCATTTGCTGTTATAATAATTTCCAATTTACTGGGAAGATGTGCCATTATTTTGTGCCTCCAACTTTGTAGTAACACTTCTGGGGAAAATAATGCATATGACTGAAACAGTCATGTAAATGGACAACAGTGTCAAAATATGGTTCTTTCCCAATCTTTTACAACAAAGTTGGAAGCACATAATTATATAGGATGTATGTAGGTGTGGTAGCATACATTTTTCCCTTTACTTGAACTAGGAGACCCAAACCTGTTCTAGGACCGCAATGGCCCTGTGCACAAAGTGAGCTTAAAAAAGATATGATTTACATGTTACAGTAAGGTGTCCACAAACTTTTATCCTAATAGAATGTGGCCTTGCAACAAAGAGGTGTGGCTTGTTTGGTTATAATGTAAATCCAAGCAGTTAAGGATTTAGTCAGATATTTATATAAGACAAGATAAATGTGTTTCCATTGCTTTCAAGTTTGCTCCATGTTCAGTATGTGCCTTGCAGAAAAGTAGTGAGGAATAGAGAAAGCGGCAACAAAAACACAAAATCGAGCACAAAATCCAAGAATGAGTAATCTTTTTTTCCTTTCTGTATGTTTATGTGAGGCTGTGAGATGAACGTTCATAAGCGATGCGAGAACAGTGTACCAAGCCTATGTGGGCATGATCACACTGAGAAAAGAGGACGAATCCACCTGAGTGTGCGTGGAGAGAAGGAGGACATTTATGTCACAGGTGAGAAATGGAAAGTATTTAGCAATAAGGAAATAACTTGGAAGCATTTACACAGAGTTCTCTGAAGTTAGATTCCAACATCATACAACAATAATGTTGTCTAACACTGTTATAAAGATGTCTATATCAACAACATAGATAGATAGATAGATAGATAGATAGATAGATAGATAGATAGATAGATAGATAGATAGATAGATAGATAGATAGATAGATAGATAGATACCCACAAGCATGTTTTAGACGTATCTAAGAGTGACAATAAGATTTATCAGCACTGGTTTGAATCTAAGATCCTGCTTTAGCTTGCAGAACGTTGTCTTCATTGCTGCTGTTCATCTTACCTTTTTAAGCTAGTCTTTTTTGTCCTATCTGAAAGGAAGGAGGCTACAAAGGGGAATTAAGTCATAAATCAACAGTAATAGCCTCAAGGAAGGCATGTACATGTTTTTTTTTTTTGTTTTTTTTTTTGTGCCTGGCTGTCGAAAGTTTTTCACTAATTCTCCTGGGGTTTGAGGGTACAAATGAAAGCAAGTTAGGCTGTTGCATATCTGTAAACTATTCATAAGATGTTAGAAGGTTGAAGGTGCCCTCTTGGAGGATCCTATATACTGTATCTTTCTAAGTCTGTAGGGATGATGAATACTGATGGATGGGGTGGTGGTAGTGGGGGGGATGTGACTCTGACATGAAGGCTACATGTCAATAGCTCTTTGTTAGCTTAAGGATTGAGATGTGTTATGACCTTCCCTGTTAATCTATGAGTTTGTTTGTCTACTCAGGACCTAATACGGAACTGGAGACTCAGATACGAAGTAGAGGCAGTGCTAAGCAAATACTCCTGGTGCCGTTTTGATTTGGTGTCGGATTATGTGGGCTTGACTGGGTGTGGTGCTAAAGACATTTGCTGGTCTTTCATGCCTTTGTCCACATTCTTGCCTTTGGTGGGCTGAGAGCATCTGGCCTCAGTTGATATGCTTTTATGTAGTGGCCATGTCAAGTGGAAATATGAGAGTAGAAAGCAGGCTCAAGCCTTTTGTTTAAAATGTTTTTATAATCTCTCTATGGGTTCCCAAATGGCTGACCATTATGCACCACTGTCAGACATGTTCAAGAAGGTCTATGAAACAAACAGTCAAACAGTGAATAGCCAATGGATGTCTCCTGGACAGTAATAGTGTTTTAGGGTAGCAGGAGGTTCCATTAGTCCACAGCCAAGTGAAAACCTCCAAGTATGTATTCAGTGGTCGATCATTTTGCTGTACCAGACCAGTGTTTTCCTTGACGATACTTCATGTTTATTTGTGCCAGATGCATCACTGTGATATTGTTTTAATGGTGCTCATGTCACTCTTGGTTGTGCCAAGACTAAAATGACATGTGTGGTAAAATAGGAAGTAATGAGGATGAGGAGAGAATGTGCTCACCGGAGAGATATTGGTGTCCAACAGTTCTTTAGCTGGGCATCAGTTTTCTGCTCCATGAATATTTCTTCATCTTAGACCGACATAGACCTGATAGACATGGGTAGACAAAAGGGGAATGAAGTTGACACGTAGAAAGCAGGGGTCCCATCTAAAGGTAAGTATGAAGGTTGAGGTTTAAAGTCACAGGTTAAGATATATAGTAAGGTAAGAGTAAAAGGAGACGTTGTTGTTACAGGTGAGATTAGACGACTACAGACACTGCCATAAATTAGGTGAATAAGCTATGTTTGTGAAAGTTATCTCAGTTCAGCTATTCACCAGTAGAGAGCAGTGTTGCCATTCACAATGAAAAAAAAAAAGCCTTAGTAAATAATATCTATATTTTTATTGTGGTTCTGGTTTATTAGTGTACCGGTATATTATTTATTTTATTGTTTTCGCTAATATTTCTTAGACATTTACTTAAGTTTAATTTTTCACACAAACTGTCAGATTCTTTTATTTTTTATTTCCTTTCCCACAGCAAAGTCATGGATGCATTTATTCTTTCCATTATTATCAGTCAGCACCTAATATCCATTCCAGCTGCCCTGCATAGATTATATAAAGCAGGATATAAGTAGTGGCTGAGGAAAACTGCTGTAAGCTAAAAGTGTGATTGACAGTACAAAAGTATCAGACAGTCAAATCCACACCTCCACCAAAGTCTTATAAGGCTTCATTATTCATATGCCTTACAGTGTTAATGAAGATGGTATGTTCCTGGGATGCTTTATATTTTCTTTGGGTTAACTACACTGTATGAAGAACATATAATGAGCACCTGACCAAATTCTACAGTATGTGCTTTATGAACATCCCATTCCACATTTAGTTTCCATTTGAATGATCTTTTCATTTGATCACCTTCTAGAATGAGATCCCATGCTGAGACTGGGAATGCTCCCTAAAAAGGTCTTCCATCTCCACATGTCTTACAAAAGGAGTGCTGCACTAAGGACTTGACAAAGGACCTTTAACAGCCAGCTGTTGAAAGAGCATGAAGAGCAGAAAAATAACAGTACCATCATGTTCTCCATGAGGTTCTCACCCCCTCTAACTCCAGACTGGCAAAATTCCAGAGTGACCTCACACCCATCATGTGTAGCATTTTGAAATCTGGGAAGATGCTCCACTAGATTTTGGAGCAACATGGGTAAAGTAAAGTCATGTACTGATGTATGGTGAGGAGGACTGAGGTGCAGCCAGCATTTCAGTTCGTCCCAAATGTGTTCTATAGGATTGAGATCAGAGCTTTATAACAAGTCATGCAAGATCTTCCAATCCAACCCTTGTAATCTATATCTTCATGGAACTGGCTTTGTGCACAGGGGCATTGTCATGCTGAAAAACATCTCAAAGTGGAATACTTAATTAGTTCTTTATAAAAAATAAAATAAAAAGTAATAATTCATAAGTAGATACTTCTGTACTTTAAGTATCAATTTGAAATGTGAAGTCACCAAAAATAATGAATTATTATTAGTTATAGTAGGTAGTTGGAAATATTAGCGCATCAGATCAATTCATTTTTTATTTTAAAGTGCTTTTAACAATGGACATTGTCTCAAAGCAGCTTTACACAAATAATGTAATTATTCTTTACAAGTGTAAGTTTGTCCTTAATGAGCAAGCTGGTGGACACTGTGGCAGGGAAAAAATTCCCTGAGATGGCAAAAGAAGAAACCTTGAGAGGAACTAGATTTAAGAGAAAACCCATCCTCATCTGGGTGGCACAGAATGTCTATTCATTAAAGTTAAACGTTGTTGAGGTGTGCAGTGATGGTGATCAAATGCAAACTGTAGCCCTGAGTCAGTGTAGCAGACTGTTGAAATTAAGTAGAGTCCAAATCTATCCTCAAAGCGCCTGTGTTACTCCATAATGTCATGGATCTCCAGGCTGTTGATGTAAAACATTCCCAGCAGCACAGAGTGGCCTCCAATCCAAGAGAACAACATCCAGAGGCCGGCTGGGACAAAACAAGCAGATCCGAGGGGAGGAGAGGGGCAGAAACACTGGTCACTGCTGTCTCAGGAGCATGTTTTTTTAAGAGTGTAACACAGACGTGAGGGATCTCAGGGATAAATGACGGCCCGCCACACCACCATCAACCAACCTGTGTGAACTTGTGAGAGTGAGGGGATGACAGCATACAAATATCCCAGTTCACCAAACACTTGATATCCACGATCCCAGCAGATCTGCTCCTTTACCTAAGAAAAACCTACAGATAAAAGGCTTGACTAAATAAATGTGTTTTCAGCTTCGACTTGAACGCTGAAACTGTGTCTGAATCCCAAACACTAATTGGAAGGTTTATACACTGCATCATACACTGCATCATACACTGCTGACCAAAAATGCTACTATTGTATTTGCTTTCACTGTAACTTGCCTCATGTGTTTGCAGTACGTGAGGCACGGAACCTGATTCCCATGGATCCCAATGGCCTTTCTGACCCCTATGTGAAGCTCAAACTGATTCCAGACCCGAAGAGCCATAGCAAACAGAAAACCAAGACTATTCGTTCCACTCTAAACCCAGTCTGGAATGAAAGCTTTGTCTTGTGAGTGTGTGTCTATGTTAACATTATAACACATTATAATGGATTTCTGTTTTGGATTATATTTACTTTTTTTTTTTTTTACATGTTGAAATTATGCCTTTTATTTCATACACTGCCCATTCAATTTTCACTCGTCTGCCTCCTTTTCTCTGTCTATTGATCCATCTGTCTCTATAGTTCAGTGAGAGGCAGGCAGTGGGACAGACGCTTGTCAATAGAAATATGGGACTGGGATCGCACATCTCGGAATGACTTTATGGGAGCGCTCTCGTTTGGAGTGAGTGAGATATTCCGTCGTCCTGTTAGCGGATGGTTCAAGCTGCTCAACCAGGATGAGGGGGAGTACTACAATATCCCTGTACCTGATCCAGACATACAGGTACCTCATACACACCTGCAGTTCTGAAATTTGAAATGACCAATCAAAGTTTGTTACTCTTTTTTTTCTTCATACTCATACCTAATTATGTAGTTATGAGGATGTATCAGGGTATGTTTCATTAAAATGAACCAAATGATGTCTGGGAGTTGATTCTTTTGAGCTAATGTTGGAAATATATAAACAAAAGCTATTCAGTGCCTGAGCACAGTACGTGAGCACTACATAAGGGAATGATCATTGAATGTTGTTTTTAAGCATGTTTTTAAGGTAAAGGAGCCTGTGCTGCTAGGCAAGCCAACAAGGAGTTAGTTGTTTGTGAAAAGAAGAAACATAACTGAATGAGATCCTGTTTGTTAGAATAATATTCACAACGATGGATTAAAAACCTTAAAACAGTTCATATAAGGTTTTTTTTTTGTTTGTTTGCTTTTTTGTAACACCAGAAACTCGAGACTCTCAAAGATGTCTCATGACACAGTCTCTTTCAGGTCTTCAGTGATGTACTTTCCAATCCAGTCCTTAGAGTCCCCCTCTAGATAGGTCACAGTTTTCTACTCGAGCTTTAAAAACACATGAACTACGCAATTAAATACACTGAATTCCTGGTGATATATTTTCTGAATATTAGACAGAATGCAATTTGTAAGGAATTCCCTAAGGGTCAGGGATGTAGTGACTCATGAGCCGTTATTGATTTCCTTTATTAAGCAATCCCACATGGGGGCAGTAGAGTTCCACTCATGAGCGATCAATGTCCTTGGTTGTGAAGTCATACATGAATAAACTCTCTGCATAAGTGTCTCTTTCTATGTTTGTCTATTTCTCAACAGGAGCCAGACTCTGCTGTCTCTCCTACTCTTCCTCTTGCTCCGGTTACTGTTCCCACACCTGTGCATGCTGTCACCCCACCTGTTGTGAGTCCTGCACCCACCAGCTTACCAGTGGGAAAGGGCCGAATTGGACTACACGACTTCAACTTCCTTATGGTGCTAGGCAAGGGCAGCTTTGGCAAGGTACCTCAGGCGTAAACACCATGTACTCAGTCAAAAAAACTAAACTTACAAGCCCAAGCATATACATAATTTAACTGCCAGCTAAGGGAAGGAAGTGAATATAAAATGTATCTACATTTAGAGGAAATGATTGTTAGGTTTAGAGCCCTCTGCTCGATTTTTGCAACTGCAATGTAAACACTGCTCTGGTTATGCCTAGGGGGACTAAGAAGAAAACATAGCATTGAATAACTGAATTATGAAGTTCCAAAAAGTGTATACAGCAGGTGTGTTTCCACTGTCACAATGATAGAAAACTTGACCTAACAGCTGAATCTCGAAAGCTTATCCAATCTGGACAGATTAGCATTTCTTTTGTACACTATATAAACAAAAACGTTTGTGGATATACTACTATAAGATTCATATATGCTTTTTCAACACATTTAGTCCCCATTTGCTTGTTATAATAACCAGTCTTCTGGGAACATGTTCCAAAACATTTCGGAGTATGCTTGTCTGGAGATTTGTGTTCATTCAGCCACAAGGGCATCAAGTCTTGTTGTAGGGTGAGGAGGTTTGTGGTGCTTTCCAGTTCATCCCAAAGGTGTTCAGCAGAATCGAGGCCAGAGCACTATAACAGGCCACTCGAAATCTTTCACTTTCTTATCATGCAAACCATATTTTCATGGAGTCTACTTTATGAATACGGGTATAGTCATGCTGGAACAGGTTTGGCTCTCCTAGTCATGGTAAAGGGAAAATTTAGTGCTACCACATTTAAAGACGTCCTATACAGTTATATGCCTCCAACAGCCTAATCATATATGGCTGGAAAAAGCAGGCGTTTGATTATGATTATCTATATAGTGTAGAAATAGGGATTATAGTGTTTAAACATCAGAAATGTGTGTTAACTTGTTTTCCCCACAAGGACAAATGTTTCTCTTTTTTCCAATTGCCAAATTATTGGGCACTTTTCAACTCTATTTTGGCTGAATCCTGCCAAATCTGAATTATATTAAAAGTTGTTACTATCATATGTGCTTTCCACACAGTGACAGAGGAACCACACCTGCTGTTTTTGAGCAACGTCGAACAAAAGAATGTCTAAAACTGCTCTAAGCAAGCTGCTAGAGTGTATACCGGATGACAGCGTATTGCCTATTATAGTGTTCGCTTGCATATGTCGAGCCTGACAGCCACTCGGCATAATTTGTGTTGAGGCTATATCGTTATTAACGTCATCCTGCCAGACCAAACTCCATGGCCACAATATGCTGTCGGATTCAGTATTTCGATTTGGGACTAGTTGTAGGATTAGAGCACAAAATGCTAGTCATTAGTGTGAGACGCATAACTGTTTCCCAGTGCCTGGAAAGACTGTGATTAACAAATATGGCTGCTGTGATGATGTTTGCAGATCATTCAGGAATCTGTATATACAGTCTTGGTATTTAAATGTGTTGGGCTTCTATAAGAGTGCAGGGTTATGCTCAGTAGAGACAGATAGGGAGACATGCAATGCAGACAGCAAACAGGTCAACCAGAGAAAAAAACATTATTCAACTGAAAAACTAGACCTACTGAAACAGTTTTTCTTGCAGTTTTCTTTTTTTTTTTTAGCTCCAGGCTGATTTTCCTTGCTAGGGATGAGAGAAGTGAAATGGAAAAGAGAAAACGGGAGAAAATCAGAGAGGAGATGAGAGGTCACGCAATTAAATATTTGATTCTGCAGGCTGGAAATCTGATTGCTTCTGTAAAATTTCATTTCTCATATGTGTTAAGGGTTATATGATTATATATTGAGGGCTGTATGAAAATGTCAGCAGAATTATTCAAAAGTTATAAATGTATTAACTGATGGATAATAATGAATAATAGGTCACAATACAGTGCTTGAATCCTTTATACATCGATATTCAGTTTTATTCCACGGAGAGAATACGAGTATGAGAATACCGAGCATTTTGCCCGTATTCTCCGCAGGTGATGCTTGCTGAGGAAAGAGGGAGCGATCGCTTGTTTGCAGTGAAGGTGCTAAAGAAAGACGTGCTGTTTCAGGACGAGGACACGGAGAGCGCCATGGTGGAGCGAAGAGTCCTGGGACTGAATGGTCGTCCTCACTTCCTAACGTCTCTCTTTTGCGCTTTCCAGACTGAGGTGTGTGTGTGTGTGTGTGTGTGTGTGTGTGTGAGCATGTGCAGAGCGAATGTACCGTATATGTGCACACATCCAAGATAACCCATATACCAAAATGATTCGTTTTTTTTTCTTTGCCGATGGAACAGCTGCAGTGTTTTTGCTCTAGGCCGTCTTCCCTCACATAACTGCCCTTGTTCTGACCCCCTCGTAGCGCTGCAGGCTGCTTATAGGTCATCTCAGGCCGAGCGATGTCGAAGCATAGCACGTCGATCCTCCGATTTCGCATTATGATAATGTCAAATTTTTCACTTCGTTACGAGCGGGCTGGCCTAAATCGGTGCCTCGGTTATTAAATGAATTCATTAGCCCTCATGCTCTTTAGCAAGGACATTAATAGTCTGAGAGGAGGGGCTACTTAATGAGAACGGCTTGCTTTTTTCAATTTGGTCTAAGGGGGATTGCATAATGTGTGAGCGTGTGGGGGAGATGTCGGTGTCTCAGGGATTTCAAACCTGACAGGGCATAATTATGTAATAGACTGTAAGCTTGCTCGATGTTATTACATTTAGTTCTTTTTACTAGTTTGAGTAACCTTTGAGTACTAGTTTGAGTAACCTTTTACCTGATTCAATGTTAGTCATTTAACAATGATTGTTTTTAAAGGATTTGTTTTTTCTTTCCCTGCTGCAGGATCGTCTCTACTATGTCATGGAATACGTGAATGGTGGAGACCTCATGTTTCATATTCAGATTGTTGGCAAATTTAAAGAGCCCCATGCTGCGTGAGTATCGCCCCTTTTTCCCTCACTTCGATTTCTATTCTCTTTCTAGCCGAGAGTGTTTGACTCGAGCGAACGTGTTCCCTTGGCAGATTCTATGCAGCAGAGATAGCCGTGGGCCTCTTCTTCTTGCACAGCAAAGGCATCATCTATAGGTACTGCTGACAGGACAGGAAACCTGTTTACTCTTCATATACTGTGCAGCCAAGTATGACAGGATTTTACAAAAAAACATTTGTTCCTCCCCACACCTTTTTTTTCGTCTTTCTCTTTCTTCTGTCCCGTGTTAGAGATCTGAAATTGGATAACGTGCTGTTAGACAGTGAGGGCCACATAAAGATCGCTGATTTTGGGATGTGCAGGGAAGGCATGATGGAGGGAGACACCACACGGACCTTCTGTGGCACTCCGGACTACATTGCTCCTGAGGTTCATTGATTCCTCAAGCATAGCTCACATACAGCAGACACACACACACACACACACACACATGCTCGCACCACTGATTATTACAAAATCTATATCTGTAATTATATTAATCAAGAGAGGCTTTAATTATAGTATTTGATATTTAGGACATCTGGTGCAACGGTGCCGTAAAAAATCCATTATTTCTAATTATGACACTATCAAAGCAAATGAAGCCGTTTAATAACCATAGACATTTTTACTTTTAATAGACACACTGTAAGATACAGTCCTGCCTCATGTCTATGTTTAGTTACTGTATATACCTTGTGAAATGTTTCCCTTTAAGCAGTTAAATCCATTGTTATTGATTTTATTATGTAAGTATTCACTTTTTGTCCATCATTTTGCATAGACACTGTACAGTATACCTATTCCTGCTGATGAAGAAATTAATCTCTTACTCATGCTCATACCCATTCACACACAAAACACACAAATACTGTTCTCTAAATTGCACACTTAGATTTGGCATTTCATGAACCTAGCTCATTAAACTTCTTCATAATAATGCTTTTATAGACCCAAGACAGCAGTTTATCTACTCCAGCGGAATCACCCAGGCACATTTCCTTGTGTTCTTCGTGCTTCTTATCAGCAAATATAATCTCTGCTGCGAAAACATTTAGGCATATTACATTTATATTTGTCTACTGATAGTTTCTTCTTATCACTTTAAAGTAAAAAAGTCCAGCCTGAATGACTGTATTCTTAATCAGTATATCAGTATTTATAATCGATGACATTCTCACATGAGTCAATAGATAAATTGGTTTAGATACTTAAGACTCCGTTAGCTTCGGGCTTGGCCTGGCACATTGTAGACTACATGAAAATCATGATCAGCAGTTACTTCAACAATTTTAACTTGACAACTGATCGGCATTCATGGGAAATGGTATCATATATAGATGCACAATTTTCCCCCATATTGTTACTCATGAAAACAAAATGTATTACTACAGTACTATAAAATATTAGGGGATTTAAAAACCAGCAAACAAAAACCTAAATCATTAACACTCCAACCAGTCAGAAAAGGTGGGACCCAAAGCAGCTGGACAATATGACCTTAAAACCCAGAAATGAAGGATGCAAGACTGGGGGGTGGGATTCAGAAGCTGTAACTGAAATACAGCATTCTAGGAGCCTGGAGGTTGGCACAGAAAAGAAGAGATGGCAAGTGGATGTCAGGAGGAAAGGAATTGTTTTTTTGGCCTACCACTGCTGACCCACCTGCTGGAGGAAGTTGGGGTTAAGGGGCAAGATGTCTAAGCAGCAATCAGACTAGATGGCTCCATAAAGGGCATGCTAGAGATTTCTTGAATGCAGAAGCTGTTCGAAATGTAGTTTTTAGTCAATTTTAAACAATTTCTTACTTATGTTTAAGACTGCAAGCATCTCCCATTAAATGTTCTAGCTGTTCTAGCAATGTCCTTTAGTAACAAAGTGGCAGATGATAACCCTTTCACAGGAATCAATAAAATACATCCTAGCTAAAACACACAAAAAAAAGGTGCATAATACAATCTTGCATTAGGAGCTCTATCTAATGTACATGTATGTCTGTTTATATGTACATTTATCAGATTGTAGCATACCAGCCATATGGTAAAGCAGTAGACTGGTGGTCGTATGGGGTTCTTCTCTATGAGATGCTGGCTGGGCAGGTATGTGATCATACACTCTCTGAAAAATGTTACTGTTATAAAGATTTCAATTCCTTGAACATGATTCCTGCAACAATTTTTTTTTTAAGTCTCAGATGGTTTGTAGATGATTCACCCAGGCCTGCAGTGTGATAATGATTCCGTGTTCTGTCATCTGAAACCGGCGCAAGCAATTTGGACTGTTTTCTGGCTCGCTGTTTTTAGAGGAGCCCTTCCCCAAAGTAATCAGTGTCGCTGTCAAAATATCTGTTTTTTCATTTTTATTTTTTTTCTCAAGCGCCTTAAACCAATTACATAAAGTTCTCCCTCGTATGTCCTCATATAAACTCAATTACAGTTGCAGGAAAAATACAAAGACATTCCCACAGTCTACAATATGTGTCAGGGGAATTATTAAAGGAATAATTCACTGCTTTATTTGGAAATTGTTTTAACAGCAGAGGGAATGTGTCGTCCAATGAAGGCTCAGACAAATGCAATTGAAGTTTGTCAACAAATCCAAAACATATTCCAAAAATCTAAGTCCAAGTCAAAAGGACAGTTGAGCAGCAAACAACATGAACAGGAGAATCGAGAGACAAGAAATCCAAATCCAGAGATTACAAATGAGGGGCTTGGTATAGTCTGTGAGTTACACAAACAGCGCTAAATTTTTGCAGTGTTTTTATGCATAAATTGTTTTAAATAGTTAGCAGGAGTCTGTATGTGTGTAATAGAAAAAAGGTGGGTCTCATTTAAAAGTGAGTGATTGTGAGCATGTGAATATGTGTGTGTGTGTGTGTGTGTGTGTGTGTGTGTGTGTGTGTGTGT
>JAAIIK010000061.1:1006912-1019406 GCA_014706435.1 Silurus glanis | reverse complement strand
AGTGAGTGAGTGAGTGAGTGAGTGAGTAAATGAGTAAGTGAGTGAGTGAGTGAGTGAGTGAGTGAGTGGGCGATTAAGTGAGTGAATGGGTAAGTGGGTGAGTAAGTGAGTTTCTTATCCCTCTTAAAAAGTTTTATTCAGGGAATCTTTGAATGTCTGTGCCTGTAGTGTTTGTTTTACCTTCTTAACTTTCGATTCCAACTCTTAATGATTGGCACATTTTACTCCTACACTAAATTGCATAATTTGTTTGTATTATACTTGGTTTCAAATAAGCATATTAAAAGGATGACATTTATCAGTTAAATACAGTAAAGGAATATGAAAATTATTAACATGAACACCCCCCACACACACTCATACACATAGAGTCCTGGCCTCACATCTAAATCTCCTTTTAGAAACCTTCTGTCCATGCCGAGCTTGGCACACAGCACATTCACCCACCAGGTTTCCTCTAGCAGCCTGGCAGATCTGCAGCACTGTAGCAGTCTCTGATGACTCTCCCCCTTCCCCTCCCCTCTTTCTGACTCTTTTAATCATCCCACTTTATCCATGTCTCACTTTCTCTCTGCTTTAAATTAATATGCATGCGCTAATCAATCTAGTCATGTATATTCATACATCTCGGGTGCGGAGCATGCGATGGCCTCCGATGGACTTTGATGTAGGTCTCATTTCAGGGGATTAGCAGCTCATGCGCTGCAGATGGCCTGCATCCTGCATCTGCATCATCTGTCTCTTTCTTTTTTTGTATCCCTGCTGTCACTTCATCTCTCTTCGCTTTTCCCCTCCCTTTTGCCCTTTTTACTATATCTTTTCACTTGCCTGCTCTCTCTCTTTCTCTCTCTCCCTGTGGTGTGTTGTTCTTGTCTCTCAGGGTGCTGCTCTGAGTCACCGGCTCTGGAAGACAGACAGGAGATAACAGTCTGAAAACATTTGTATGCAGATTCATACACAAAAATACACACACGTACGCACACACACACACACACACACACACACACACACACACACACACACTACACCTCTTTATCTTTCTCCTTAATCATGCATTTCTCTCAGGTGTAATCATGTGTCTCTATGACAGCCATCATTCAAACCATCACACGTTCAAGCCATCACTGCAAAACAAGGACAGATAATGGCACGTCGCTCGGTAATTAGGCATTGATCAAATGTTTCACTGGAGAGAAAGGGAGCGAGAATAGCATGTGGGGTCAGGGCTAGAGAAGAGGGCTGAGGGGGAAATGAACGGACACACGCTCACAGTGCAGTTCTCTCAGTCACTCTCACTGCGGTTGCATTCTCATTGATGGTCACTTAACTCTGTCTCCGATCCCTCATTTTCATTTCATATTTTCTTTTCCTTTCTCATGCACGTAATGCATTGTTCATGCACTGAAAGAATTCTTTGAAATTATGTCTGACGTGCAACATAAAAGATTGTCATGATGCTCTGAACATCACTGTGTGTGTGAAATGAATGGTGTTTTTTTTTTAAGCAGGTCTCTGTACCTCACTGCATGGCTATGACTCATACAGTAGCTCTCTCTCTCTCTCTGTGTGTGTGTGTGTGTGTGTCTTACTTTCTGCCTCAGTGACTATTGCTCATTAAGCTATTTGACCTTTGACATTTCTCCTGACTGGCTGGTTAAAAAGAGAAAAAATTTTCCTGTCTTTTTTTCTCATTTCTTTTACTGCATGTGATCAGAGAGATCAGATAAGGCCCCAAACTTCCAAATTAAGTTGATTTTGAAGGATGGATTTTTGGTTTCTTTTATTCAATAAAACTCTGTAGTATTCAGTACATCAGAGAATGAGAGAACGAGAGAGAGCGAGAGAGAGAGAGAGAGAGAGAGAGAGAGAGAGCATTAATAATGCAGATCCCACATTTAATCAATCATCAGTCAGCCATTTTGAATTCAGGTGCTCTACCCATGTAGATGTGTGCATGTCTTCGGATTTTTGGAAAGAATTAAGTTTTGAACCCCAAAGTTCATCCAACCGAACTTGTTCTGAAATCAGTACAAAATTGTACATAAAAGCTTTATTCCTTAGTTTGCTTAAAACATTCTTCTGGATTTTTTTGTTCCTTTGCATGTGTGTGCATGTGTAGATGAGCTCATGCAGCAGCAGGGCTCTCACTCTGCTCTCCACCGTGTTTGGGGCGTGCGGATTGCTGTTGGTTGGGGTTGCCGTAGCAACCGATTATTGGCTGCTAATGGAGGAGGGCATCGTGCTGCAGCAGAACCAAACCATTGACGTCAAGATGGCGCTGCACTCCGGCCTTTGGAGGGTGTGCTTCATAGCAGGTACACACATGCACCTTGATTCTATTCAAATCCTTAATTGTGTGGGTTAATTTCTTTTATGCAAAATGATACATTGCATGCACCAAAGACATTATGTAATGAAGTATAAATACTTTGTTACTGTACTTTTTTCAGTAGATTTTTCAGGTATCAGTACAACATTTTATTTGTATATACATTTTTGTAACAAATATCTGCACTTTCAACTTCTTACATTTTCAAAACAGGCTCATTACTTAAGTTTTAATCTATTTGGTGACATGATCAATATTTTTTCTTCTAATTGTGTGCCGTTTTCCGCCCATCAACCTATTTGTTGTCATTGCGCGGCTTTTCCAATCTACCAGTGGTGTATCATTTCCTGGCTCTCACGCACCACGGACATGGGCTAGAGTACAAAGCTAACAATGAGCAAGGCAGAAGGCAACAAGAAGTCTAGCTAATGTGGATGAGACAGAGGGATTTAGCGATGTAAACATGACTGAGAACAGAGACATTCCTGATCACCTGATCATTTTCATCTTTTCTCTGCTTGTGTTCTATATGGTGGATGTTCAGCCTGAATACATTTATTAGATTAAAAAAATAATAATAATTTTGTATTAATATGATGTGAGGTCCAGTTACCAGCGTGATACTAAAACAGGTAGCAGTTATGGCTACTTTTTACTTAAGTACATGTCAGAGTCCAAACTTCTATACTTTAATTTGAGTGAAAACGTGTAGTCAGTATAATCGTGGTCAATTGGGAGTTGTGTTCTGTATGTGCAAACGGACAGTTAGAGTTTTCCTTTAAGTGCTGGGAGGTTGCAAGAGCAGCAGTTTAAAAAGAAACGAAGCCTGTCTTGTCCAGTTAATTTCCAGTTAGCAATTACTGAATTATTGAGTTCAGAAGAAAGCATGCATGCAAATTAGAAGTGTAGGTTTTGTTCATAAGGTGTGCGTGAGTCAAAACCTTTTCACAGTCTAAACTACACGATTGTTAATGAAGGAGAATGAGTGAAGGAGAGCAATGGAAAAAAAAAAAAACCTTGCCATGATAATATTGTCAACATTATTTTTTTTATTTTGAAATTCTATTAAAACCTTTACAGTACAACGTGCAGTGAAATGCTTATAAGAATAGAAAAAAGAATAAATAAATAAAAATGAAAAAATGCTAAAAAAAAATAAATAATAAAGATTATTAGACTAGAGGAATATAATAAAATTTACAACCTAATAAATATATTATTGCAGTAAAATAAAGTAAAAACAGAATATGGAGTAAACATACACCACATGAACAAAAGTTTGTGGACACCTAATAAGATTTGCATGTGCTGTTTGAACACCCCATTCCATATTTAGTCCCCATTTGCTGTTATAATAATGGGAAGATGTTCCACTAGATTTTGGAGTGTGATTTTGGAGATTGTGCTAGTAAAATCAGGTAAATGAGATGAGGAGGTCTGGGGTGCAGTGAGTGTTCTAATTCTTATCAAAAGTGTTCAGTATGGTTGAGGCCAGAGCTCTATAGCAGGCGACTCAAGACCTTCCAATCCAAAGCACATAAACCATATCCTAATGGAGCTGCTTTTGTGCACAGGGGCATTGTCAAGCTAGAACAGGATTGAATCTCTGAGTTCAACAAATGCTAAGATTTAATGCTGCATCCAAAGACATTAAATCTATTTTAGACTGACCAATCCTACAAATTTCCATTTATATCCATGAGGAAAAAATAACACCAGAGCAAACAACCACAATTTTACAATTTCTTTTAACCCAAAATCAATACGCCATGCAAGATTGAACATTGCGAAGCACACAAAAATGAAAGTTGGATTGAGGCTTATATGCCAGAGTTATAGCAGTGATGATGCACAATCCATTCCACTAGCAAGATTTTAAAAAGAAAAAGTGAGGGTGAAAAAAAACGAAGAAGTAAAATGATAAAAGAGCAACCATTTATGACATTAAAAAACCCATTGGCTAGGTTTAAATGACTAGCACTCTGAAACAAGATGAATGTGCCACAGCTCACACTATTAAGCAGAAGTCTATGAAAAGAAAAAAATACACTCCTTAATGAGCACTTCCATTTACTTTAGATGGCTCTTCACATCCGTGTATCTTCTGTCATCTTACCTGTTCCTAATGAGCTGCTAACAAACCTAGGGAGACTTACACCACCCAATTATCGACCCTTTATCCACCTCCTACTGGGCAAATCCATTCCTTTCACTAATGAGTGGTATGACTTTGTCTTCAGCTGGTGGAATCTGTCCTCCATATGTAATACTTTATATACTAACTATTGAATTTCAGACGCAGTAAAAACTGTGGCATTTCAGAATAAAATGAATCGCTTTGTATTGTATTCATTATAGCAAAAGATTTTAGTATAGTTGTGAGTTCTTCAAATGAATTGCTTTTATAGCTTCCCCATTTCACATCCACTGATTTTCTCTTTTTGTCTCATTTTCATCATTCACTTATCCCTATTAAGCTTTGTTTTTCTGTCAGGTTCAGAGAAAGGAAAATGTGTGGCCTCGGAGTATTTCACCGAGCCGGAGATCGAGATCACGACAGAAAATACAGCAAATATTCTCAGTGAGTAAACAGATTTATCTTGTACATTTTGGATATTTCCTGTTTTAACTCGTACATGGCGCCTGATATGTTTGGTCCTTTTCTCAGAAATGGTGCGGACAGCTACACCTTTCCCCATGGTGTCTCTGCTCTTTGTGTTTACTGCCTTCATTCTTAGCAATGTGGGCCACATTCGCCCACAGCGCACCATCTTGGCATTTGTTTCTGGAATCTTCTTCATCCTGTCAGGTATTAATCCCAATTTCATTTATCTTTAACAACTGCCATATTCTTCGTTTGTTATATGACACTTGACGCTCAGGTTGAACCCTTTAGTGGACCCAAATGGACTTCAGCTTTAGTATCTGGAGTTGTTTCTTTTCAATCAAAACAGATTTCTGTTATTTTTGTGCCTGATCTGGTGTCAACTCTATTTGGTAAATGTCATTTCAGCAGGAGCTATCTACATTAACATTCACCCCAAAACAGACATTAAAGTTAAATATTTCATGTCCACATTGCCTATTTATTCCTAAACGCAAACAAGACTTGATCTAGCTAGAAATGTAGCATTTTACCTACATTGTTATAGGCAGTACATTTTGCATACTTGTTACACAATTAAATTATTGCTGCACTACTAGTTTAGATAATCATGATCCGCAGTATACCTAGTACTGCAATTCTTTTTGCAAATTAGCCACTATTTTAAGATTTTAAGATAAATGTAAGTTGCTTTAGATAACGGTGTCAGCCAAATGTCATAAATGTAAATGTTTTGCCTCTTTCTATGAGTAACGATTTCCTAGACATTTGTACATAATACAATTACACACCACACAATGTTTATGATTTGTGTAAAGGAACTGTGAATGCTTCCTTTTGTCATTACTACATACCTTTTCCAGCTTCTAAAAATGCTATTTTAATAGCCTGTGAAGCTCCTGGCTGGCTCTCCAATAAATATGTCGGAGCTCAGACCCCATGTCTGAGCAGACACAACAGCAAATGTGTCTGCTCAGACCCCATGTCTGAGCAGACACATTTGCTGTTGTGGCTTAATGTTTGAATCTGTTTTAGATATTCACCAATTAAATACTATTTAAACTTCAAACTTGAAGTAAAATAATAAAAAAAAAACTAATTTTAACACTCCTCACCCTATATCAGTAAATGATTTTACTAATATCCTTGTGTCTGAAATGGGGACTACATGTAGAATGGGTTGTTCAAAAAGCACATATGCATCTTATGGCCAGCTGTCCATAAACATTCATCCATATACAGGGTTGGGCAAAGATACATTAAAATGTATTTTAAAATAAAATAACAAATACCTCAACACGTGTATCAAAATATACTACAAAACACAGCAGCCACACCACGTATCAACATAAACTACTGTATCTTTTAAATAATAAAAATACTTTTTTCGTAAACCTTCCATCAAATGGGCGATCTGATCTATTCTTCATCATTACACTGACTAAGTTGATTAAGTAAACAATGTTTGATAGCAACAGCTTTTCTCTGGCCGAGTCACACAATAAATCTGATATATGCAACCAGTTAACAGATCAAATATTCACATACATAATCAATGTGATCTCCCAGATGAAGCTTAGTTTTGAACCAATAGTTTAATGTTGACCAGTTTGCGAATGACTCATAATTGTATCCTAATTTAGTTACTTGGTGTTTGGTAACATGGGCTACTTTGCATCAGCAACACTGACTCAATGACAAACAAGTCATTCATAAGAAAATAAATAATGGCACCTGTATTCATAGCAATTAGTTTCTAAATAATTAATCATTTGATTTTCACTCATAAATATTATTATATAGGCAAGTATAATAATAATAATGTATAGGCAGTCATTCATGCAGTTTTATGTAAAATTATATTGCTACAAAACAGCTACTTCAATTAGGGTACAATATTCGACAATCAAATATTTATTTATCAATCACTGGACACCTATTTGAAAGCTGGCAGCCTGCATGTTTCTTACCTCCACCACCTTCTTTCATATGGATCAATTTTCTGTTCTGATCTCAACAAGTATGAGCAAACCAATAGAGTAGGAACCAATCAGAGGCCGCATCTTTATGATGTCATCATGTAGACTTCTTACAAAGTATTTTAAAACTACAAAAATACAAGTATTTTGATATACAATATGAAGCTAATTTTAATCAACTCTACCAAATACAAATTACAAAATCCTATTTTACATTTGAAATACATAAAATACAATATCATAAATATTGCCCATACGTGCATATATCTACATTATATGAAAAAGATTCATGAATACATAACAGTCAAACTTATGTGCTTGGAATACATTCTATTTCAGATCTGTTTCCCATTTACCAGTATAATAAGGGTTTAGCCCCAAGAGTATTAGTGAGAACAGGTGCTGATGTAGGGTGTGGAATCCTGGAGTTCCTTCACTTTAACCTTGATAAACTATTTCTTCATATCATAATGGAATGTGTTTGTGCCTCTTAATTCCAATTTTGTAATTGTAAAGACATTCTATGCAAATGTGTGATCCTAACAGTTAGGGATAGAAATCATGTAATTATGTGATGTTCAGAGGTCCACATACTTGTCAGTACAGTGCTGACAGATTTTCCTTTTTGTGCAGATCAGATTTCACTCAAGTTTGAATCATATCCAGACATTATTGCAGAGCTGATGATGACTTGAGTGTTTACTCAGTCTGTCATCTTGATTGCAGTCTTAGGGGAATGTGCCTTCTTGTTAATATCTTTAATCAAGCTCTAATGAAATTGATTTGGACAGTTCTTTATAATATATGTCTGCATTCAAATATATGATATGATAAATATATGATTATAGCATTTAATAACATAACTGCAAACATTCTTGTGTGATCATAGACGGTAAATGATTCATGATATCTATGCATGCAGCATACATTTACATTTTAATGGTATTTGGACCATGACCATATCCAGAGTGACATACAATTATTGCATTCATACAATTGAGCAACTATAGCGTTAAGGGCCTTGCTCAGAGGCCCAGGAGTAGCAGCTTGGTGTGGCCAGGATTTGCTCTCATGACTTTCGAATCCAGTGCCTTAAACACTAAGCTACCACCTCCCCAGCACAATGACCTAAAGGTTTAATAGAATTAGATAGAAATAAATTAGATAGTAAATAAATAACAAAAAGATAGATCAGTGTTTATAGAGTACGGTCCTTCTATATGATGCTATATTGTCAGTTTGTAATCAAGTATGGTCCTACCATCTGCAATTGATTAGTGTTGTCTTGTTCCCTTTGTTGTATCATTACAATTCTCCATATGCTTTTGTTTATTGCTGCCTGGTACTCTCCCACATCAGGCTCTGCAGGAATGACTCTACTTTGCTAATGATGCATTTCCCCATTTCTAAAAGCTCATGAGGTGTTGTTAGTGTGATGATTTACAATGCACATGAGCTGAAACAAACATAAAAACATAGAAAAGGTTTTTATGTTTCAAATTGTGTTTTTATAAATCAACTGAGGTGATGAAAGAAGATTGGAGCTTTTAAAAGAAGAGAGAGAGAGAGAGAGAGAGAGAGAGAGAGAGAGAGAGACTATTTAAAATGACTAACTTGTCATGGGGTGTTTAGAATATGAGTCATTTCCTTCAACCTTTAGGCCCGTTGTTATGGCTTTCATTGTGCAATTTAAGTTCATTTTAAAAATGTTAAAAATGATTCATTTGGCTTCATTTGCCCTGCTGTTTCATATAACATTATTATTAACATTTAGTGTTTCAGGTCCCTGTCTGGGGAGCTCATGGTTTTGGTTTCATATTTTGCACTTTGTTTTTATAAAGCAGCTCATAAGCTGGACCAGGTGCGCTGGTGCAAAATAAATAAACACTTGGATCCCTTGTGAAACTCCAGTAAGTAGGTACAGATGAGCTCTCGTGAGATTTCTCAAGTCTTCTTCCTCATACCTTCTCAGGAAGATTTTCCTTGCCACTGTCGCCACCGGCTCGCTCATTAGCATTACAATTACGGGGACTAAAGTATGACGATTTATTTCTGAAACACTGCTTTGACAATGTCTACTGATAAAAGCGCTGTACAAATCAATTTAATTTGAATTGAGAAGGTAGAAATATGAGAGTAAGAGAAAGAAAGATGATAAATTTCCATCTGTTTGTAGAGAATCTAAGGATAAAGGATTTATGGCAAACAAAGACTAGTTTATTCCTAAACAAAGACACGAACACATACAAAAAACTGAACTCAATCTAGTCAAACACTTTGTTCGTCTCACCTCCGGTCTGATGACCGAATTATTATTTTGCATTAATGTCTGAATTAAGTTTAACATATCTACTGTAGCTTCAAATTCCTACCATGTACAATGAATATAACCTAAATAAAACTGGCTGGGTGTTCAAGAGAGCAAAGTTATAGCTGAAAAGTATTGTAGTACTGTAGTGTGGAGATAAAGAGTTCAAACATGTAGAAACTTTTCACTTTTAAGTTTACAGAATCAAATAATAATATAATAATAATAATAATCATCATCATCATCATCATTTAACTTTTTTTAAATAATCTATATAAATGCAATGGAGATTAATGGGGATCAGGCAAAATATAAAATTTCCAGGCAAAATGGAAATTTTTTGTACATTTATTAATACCATTGATCAATTATATTGCAGTGATTTCTTTTTTGAATACAACTGTTCATAGTGAATCCTCATATAGCAAAATAGCTTTTTCCTTGGGTAACTAGGTATATCTGTCTGTTCATATGCAGAACACGTAAATGTTTACTTCATTGTAGCTTTAACCTTGACATTGAACAAAAAATGCCTTCTTTAGTTTGGGCCCAATCTGTTCCCTATGCTCGCCAACTTCCCCTGACACACTGTTCAGAAAGAGAAACATTTCTCAGTTGGTGTTAGAAGGGAGGGGGGGGATTACCCACAGATGGACTCCAATAAAGTTGTAGAAACATCTAAAGGATGATCAGTGGAAACAGGATGCACCTGAGCTCAATTTTGCGTGTCATGGCAAAGGCTGTGGATGCTTATGTACTTGTGATTTTTTTTCATGGTTTTCTTTTTAATAAATTTGCAAAAATTTCAAACAAACTTCTTTCATGTTTTGTCATTTTGGACAATGCTTACAGTTTTTTTGGATTGCTTAAGCACGATTTTCAAAACAGGGCCCGTGTTCTCAAAACACTACACACAATTAGCACAACCACACACCCAATTAGCAAAACACTACAGATCCCTTGCATAATTAAACACTCTTGTAAAAACTATACACTTCTGTGTAAAAACCACACTTTGTTACCATATGAAACACACACGTTTCACATTACTATACTCTGTTTGCACGAGTTACACTCTGCTGTGATAAACCTAAAACACTTTTAGCACTTCTACTTCCCTATGATTAGAGTAGGCTACCATCAATAAAGTACAAATATAATGAAAATTCACCAAACACTACACAAGACCAATGTTGCAGACTGAAGAAACTCATTTATTTGTCAACACGCCCAAAATGTTGACATGGAGATTCATAATACTGTAACAAATCGTCACTTCACGTATTGTACTGTTCACTGTAAAAAAAAAATAAAATAAAGAACTAGACATTGTCTCTTCGCCTAGCTGGATCTGGCCAGAGAATTTCATCAACATCGCAGGCAATGTTGTCATTAGCAAGACACCTTGGAAAGAAACGTCTTGAATGACGAATTCATCCTTGCATTGCTGCTACCTCCATCTGGTCACAGGCCTCATCCATGGCTTGGATGAGGGGTACCTCAGTCTGGAGACGGAGATCATATACCTTCCGAGAAAAACTCTTCTATAGGGTTGAGGAATGGAGAGTATGGTGGAAGATATAGGACGGTGAAATGTGGATGTTGCTGAAACCAGTTCTGAACCAGAGCATAGCGGTGGAAAGACACATTGTCCCAGACAACAATGTATTGCATATGATCGTTTTGATTTGCTGCTGTTATGTTGTGCAATCGGTCCAAGAATGTAAGTATGAGTGCTGTGTTGTAAGGGCCCATATGGGCATGGTGGTGGAGGACCCCATTCTGTGTAATGGCTGCACAGAGTGTTATATTACCCCCACGTTGCCCTGGGACATTGACTATAGCCCTGTGGCAAATGATGTTTCTTCCCCTCCTTTGTGTTCTCGACAGGTTGAACCCAGCCTCATCTACGTAAATGAACTCATGCTGGATCTCCTCTCTGAACTCTCTGAAGAACAGTGTCATGCAAAATTGTGTAGTTCAGTGTAGATCTAGTATACATATTACAGTACAGTAAAAGATTATGAGACAGTATGCAAGACCACACTGCTAAAGTGAATACATACCGCTGCATAATCATGCCGCAGTCGTTTCACCCTTTCGGAATTGCGCTCGAAAGGCACTCGATAAATTTGCTTCATTTGAAGATGTCTTTTTTTAGGATGCGTGCCAGTGTTGATGTTGAGACCTGATGGATATTGTTGAAACTGGCCTTCTGATTGACAATGTTAGCTTGGAGCTGATTGAGTGTTATAGCATTGTTGGCCAAAACCATGTTTACCATCTCCCTCTCTTGCTGTTCTGTGAACATAGGAGGCCTTCCCCCTTGTCCTTCCTGACCCTCAATCCTATGTAGCAAAAGAAAACAGTATACAATAGTACAGTAATTTCACAGGAAAAGGTAACAGAAGTGCTGATAGTGCATAGAATACAGTGCTGTGAGCAGTTACTGAAACCGTGCAGATGTTTTTGATATGATGATATTTTTACAATACCTATTTTCCAGTCGAAATGTTCTTATCACACGTGCCACTGTGTATCGGCTTAGATTTGGCTGTACTCGCAGTCCAGCCTCCCTCAGCATCAGGCCGTGGTTGACAACGTGGTCAACCAGTGTTGCGCGGATCTCATTTGTCAGATTCGGTCCTCTTCGAGCACCTTCGTGTCTTCCTCTTCCTCTTCCTCTACCTCTACCTCTACCTCCAGCATGGCCTACATCTCTTCCTCTTCCTCTGTGGATTCCTCATCTGTTGACTCCTCTTCCTCCTCCTCCTTGTCCTCCTCCTCGTTCTCCTCGTTCTGCTCCTCATCTTACTCTTTCTCTGACTCTTTCCATTGTGCTTGAAGACCGATGAACTCACCTGCTGCTTTTTATAGTGCTTATACACCTGATTGGTGTGTCTACAATTGAGCAAACAAGTGTTTGCACAGCTGATGACTGTGTTGAACCAATTGGTTGGACGGTGCAGTAATTTGACAGTCAGTGCTTTGGTATTGCAAGGAAGTGACTTCATGATACATTTTTGTGTGTAATGTATGTTAAGTGTGTTTAGTGTTTTGCAAATCACTGTGTGTAGAGTTTTGCAACAAGTGTGAGGTTGACAATGTGCTTATAGTTGTGCAAATATGGGCTGATGTTTTGCCTCTTGAGTGTAAGGTTTTGCTAATAGTGTACTACTTTTATTTAAGTGTGTAAGCAATCCAAAAAAACTGTAATGGCTAAATCTAAACTGGATTACAAAGTTAAGATAATTATATATATTTAATATATAT
>JAAIIK010000061.1:982258-996507 GCA_014706435.1 Silurus glanis | reverse complement strand
TGTCCACTTCCATCCTTCATTTAGTGTCCACTTCAAATACTAATTGAGGATGCGAATGCTCATTTAATAATATTTAAAGCACACACACACACACACACACACACGCACGCGCAGCTGTCCATTCTAGTAGATCACCGAGTACTGAGTTGTAAATGCGCATGTGAGAGTGTCACTAAGGAAAGAGAGACTGTGGCATGTGCGCATGCGCCAGTGTCTCTTCTCACCGTTTAAGGGTTATGATGCGACAAGTTGCTTATGCGCCCCCCCTTCATCTCTCTCTCTCTCTCTCTCTCTCTCTCTCTCTCTCTCTCTCTCTCTATCTATCTATCTGTCTCCCCCTCTTCTCTCTCTCACCCTCCATCTCTCTCTCTCTCTCGCTCGCTCTCTCTCTCTCACCCTCTGTCTCCCCCTCTCCTCTCTCTCTCTCCCTCCATCTCTCTCTGTCTCCCCCCCTCTCCTATCTTTCTCTCTCCCTCCATCTCTCTCTTTTCTCTGCGGGCGGGGTGTACGCAGTCGCGCTGAGGACACACACATATATACACACACAAACACACACGTATGCGTTCGCTGCGTGCGCGTGGAAAGCGTGGTTCAGTGACGCCAGGCCGCGCGCGCGCTCAGATTCTCCTCCACACCGCTGTCTAATGCACTAACGCGACCAAATTCCTTCATCGTTACACCTCGGATCAGTGTCGTTTATTACCGCGTTTGTTTTTGTCCTTCCTTTCTTTTATTGCACTCGAGCCGCCAGTCTCCTTCTCTCTCCCTCTCTCAGTCTTCCCTGTTTCACAGAGCGACGTTCTTCGAAAAGGGGGTAAGATCGCTATTTCCGCCTATCCTCTCCTATTTGCAGTCGTTTATTCGTGGGGATGATCGCTACCTGGTTCTTGACATACTTTTGATTTTTTTTTTTTCCACCAGTGTGCAAACGCACCGTGCAATACATCCATCACATGCAAACTGCAAGCTTGCAGACTGTCACTGAGAGCGTGCACTTGCGCAAAAAAAGCTAAAGAAATGCACAAGGGGGATTAATATGTGCGTAAAACGGGGTGCACGTAAATTTGACTCTTTTTTGTTTTTTTTTTGCAAAACCATGCATGCAATAGCAAGTCAAAGCGTCCACATTCAGCGTGCGGAATCTGTCCGCACCTTTGTTACTAGTTTGTTTTCGTGATTTTCTCATGCATTATCCAGTTCGTATATTTTTATGTTTCATGCCGTGCTCAGGGCTCTCAAACGCAGAATCGCGCGTGCGTTTTATCTCTCTCCCTCTTGCTCTCTCTCTCTCCAAGCATACGGTGCTGCTTTCTAATAGTAAAGAACGCACTGCGGCTTGAACAGCGTCAAAAAGCCACTCCAGTCCATCAGTCGCTTTATGCACACACACACACACACACACACACACACACACACTATCTCTTTCTCTCTCCCTCTCTCTTTCTCTCTCTTCCTACACACACATACAAAGCGGCCCACAAGTCCCCTGCATACATCCATCCGTGCATCCATCCATCCATCTATCCATCCCCGCATCACTTCATAATGACGTCAGCTTGGACCGTGCGCTTTAGTTGCGCCACGTGACTCAAGCAGGACCGAGGCTTTTAAACAATCTATATGTATATAAGTATATACAAAAACCTGCATAGTGAGAGGTATATAATGGTACCTAAGCAGCACCATACAGTGTTTTGAAGTGTTACACAGTGTTTCGCATTGTGGCAAAGTGAAAATGAATATATTCAGCTGCATGGTTAGTAATGGTAGTTTACAAGGTTATGGCTGTGGCCTTGTACAGTACTTCTTTGCACTCACACATGAATACATTGATTTGTATTTTCATTCCTGACAACGTGTGGCAACAGCATTTGACATGGCGACGGTTGCCAGTTTGACACTCGGACATGCGCATTAGCCGGAGCATTAGTCGAGCTGCTCTGTGATACTGATCTGAAGAGTCCAATCAGCAGGCCCTCGGATTTGATTTCTATACAGTGCACATAATGTGGCCAGTGAATGAATTCAACAAGAAAAAAATCCCTTAATCAGAACAAGCATAATTAGAGTAAGCCTGGGGATGAGAGCTTCGACTGGGATCAGCTCTTTTCTTCTGGGGCAAAAAAATAAAAAAAAAAAATAAGCAGGAGGTGTTGAGCAATCAAACATGCTTTATGTTGTAGCACAGGTGACAGTCACAGTGGCAGCTCTCCATATGTGCTAAAGAACTGTGCCAAGTTCCAGTGGCATTTTGAGTATTTAGTCTTCTTATCATCTCTGGTTGAGATGACAGTCTGTGCCCTGAGTATAACCACCCACCCCCTTTATTTTCCTTCTGTCAGAGCATATCAGCTCCAGTGCAGTATTCAGCACCATACTCACCGATCAATGGCGTCTATAGAAGGGCTGGGTCGATAAAGAAATGCACAGAGCTTGAGGATACACCAGCATGTTTGCTACCAGCTTTTAACCTGATGTCTGGGATAATGATTTAAAAAAAATTCTAGAAAAATCTCTTTTTTTATTCTCCCCAATCTATGAAAAGGATAAACACGTTTGACACGGACATCTGATCTTTGCCATTTTTTCCATTAAAAAAAAGCTCATCTACTTCTCTGTTAAGCAGCAGAGCAGGGAAATATGCATAGGCATTGGTGATGAGTCAGCTTTTCGTGTTTGTGTGTAATGCTATACAGTAGCTAGATATGAGTTACACTGAGATACTTCCTTCCTCACACATACACACATTTACATACAGCAGTTAGCCAAGCAGCTCTGATAATTAACTCTTCCACAGACCACAATGTCTACAGGGATTGAGTTCTCCCCAAATGAGATTTCTCTGCCTTAAATGAATTCACACACACACACACACACACACACACACACACACACACACGCACACACACACACACAAACACTTGCTCACACATTAATGCAACTAAATAATGCTATGCTTATACCGTGACCTAACCTTTACCTCAGGAACTAAAAAGAGAACCTTCCACGCCAAGCCATCTGGTACTGAGGTTACCGTTCAGGCACACAAACAATCCACATTGTTTATTTTCACAGTGCACATGTAAGTGCATAAATATAATATATGGACAAAAGTTTGTGGACACATGACCATAAGATTTGTCTGTGACAATTCTACATTTAGTCCCCATTTGCTGTTATAATTACCTCGTACTGTCTATATTGTCTCACATTGTCTGTATTGTTTTGTCTGGTATAGTCCAAGCTGAATGTATAGTGTTATTTATGTCTGTATTTGAGAGTCACTAACAGCTGGAACCAAATTCCTTGTGTGTGTCAACACACTCGGCCAATAAACCTGATTCTGATTCTGAGATATGGAAGTGAGCCTGGGTGTTGGGTGTTGGTAAAGTCAGCTACTGATGTAGGGTGAGGAGGCCTGGGTGCAGTCGGCGTTCCAATTCTTCCCAAAGGTTTTCAACAGGGTTGAAGGTCAGAGCTCTATATAGCAGGCTACTAAAGATCTAAAGATGTAAAGCATATCTTCATGAAGCTGGTTTTGTGCACATGGGCACTGTCTTGCTTGAATTTGTTTGGTTTTGGGTCTCTTAGTTCGAGAGACGTAAAAATGTAATGCTACTGCATCCAAAGACATTCTATACAATTGTGTGCCTCCAACTTTGTGGTAACAGTTTGGGGTAGAATCACATGTGTACAGCAAATGCCAAAAACGTGTGCCTTAGTATGTGCTTTCATTTGATAATAACATTAATTAAAACCTGTATAAAAGTTTAATAAATGAAGCATAATAATAACACGTAATAATCACACTCCTAGCAGCATCGAATATAAGAAAAATGCTGAGAAACCTGGCTCAATAAACATTATCGCACAAAAACAACCTGACTCTGTGTCCTAACAGTTCAAAAATGGGAGATGGAAATGCTTTCGTTTTTTTCTTTTCTTTAACCTGGATTAAATTAGCTAGGGAATGCTGTTTTAAAGCAGCAGCAGACTGAGACAGTGTGTGTGTGTGTGTGTGTGTGTGTGTGTGTGTGTGTGTGTGTGTGTGTGTGTGTGTGTGTGTGTGTGTGCGTGTGTGTGTGCGTGTGTGTGTGTGTGTGTGTGTGTGAGATGTCAGCACAGACTCCATAGTATTAGTGCTTGCTAGTAGTATGATAGAGCTATGTACCATAGTTAAAATAGTATTAGCTTGTGACCTGACCTGAATTAAGAGAATGGAGGACGTGAGCTGCATGTGGTATAAGCAGCGTTTTATGACAAAAAGCCCACAATATTATGCAGTCTGATGAATGAATTGTTTGGTATGCAAATGTATAAAATATATGATGTATGAATACTAAATGGGGGATGCATAATGCTAGATGTAATATTTAAGAATTTTGCTGCCCTTTCGAATGGAAGCATCATATTTCAAGGTATTTGCATAAAAGAGTTTTGGGACATGGGTAGTGATGTATCATTCGCATGGACAAGAGCTTGTCTTCTAACCAGAACACTCAACCAGCTAGCAGTGACTGTTAACTGTTTTAGAAAAGCATTGATGCTACAGCATTATGGTTGCTAACCATCTCCAATGAGCAATCTAATGAAGATATAAGGCTTCAAGCACACTTGAGGTGTCCACTGGGCTCTGAGTGTTACAAGCCTTGTTGTTTCTCTGCTTCTATAAGTTCTGCAGCCCTGTGTTAATCCACACTATATATTTAGGGATAAGTCTTTGGCCATCCTTCTTCCAGGGACAATCATGTAGGACATATCTGAGCTGGTGCATGATGAAATATCCCAAAAATATGAGCATGTGAGTCACTATTACAGGATTCCCAGGGTGATTTAGAACAGCTCAGAATATTTTTTTAGTTTTATTTTTTGCTTATACAAATCACAGTGAGTTGTAGTAAGAGTCTGCATCTTATAAACACAACCTCAATCCAAAATGTGTGTCAAGATTTCAGCAGGGAAAGTTACTCATCTTCCGAGTCAGGATACACGTGGGCTTAGGTCAATTTTCTGCTCTACAAATTATGATAAAGCAAGTCATCTTTGTGTGTGTGTGTGTGTGTGTGTGTGTGTGTGTGTGTGTGTGTGTGGTTCTTTCCTTGCTAAATATTTATTGCGTAGGTTTTGAAGGCTTTAAAACACAAGCACTTTCCTTTAAGCATAAAAAAGTGGACTGAAGAATTAAACTCTTTTTTCGATGCTGCAAATGAAACTTGTAATTATTTTTATACATAAAATGAATAGTTACAATAATATATGAACAGGAAAATGTCAAGTATGAATAAAAAAAAAAATGGTTGTTCTGATCTCCCCATTTCATGCAATTTATGTAAGCATGATTTTTCTTATGCAACTCTGTAAACAGCACTCAGTTATGCACAATATCAATACATTTTCATGCTGCACGACTTTTTTTTTGGGTACTAATACATGTTAAACCATCAAGAATGTAAAATGTGGAAACAATCCCAACTAAATGTGTTATCTGTTCAGCCCTACTTAACATTTATTTAGGATAAACTATAGTGACACAAGTTTGTGGACACTTGACCAAAAAATTGGTATGTGAATTTTAAACATCCCATTTCAAATTTACTCCTCATTTACTGTACTAATTACCTCCACTCTTCTGCAAAGATGTTCCACTAACTTTTTGGAGTGTGATTGTGGAGATTTGTGCTCATTCAGCCACAAGGGTGTTAAATAAAGTCAGGTACTGATTTAGGGTGAGGAGGCCTGGGGTGCAGTCCGCATTGTTGGGTTATTGCTGTGTAGCTATAGGCTGGCTCTGGCTATACGATGCCACTAGAGGGAGAACGCCAGGGAAGTGCCAGCCAGTTGTTGTTTACATGCTATTTGGTTCTAGAGTTTCCTGTAAAGCACGTAAACACAGTTTGAATCCAGAGTCTTTATTTACAAGACACGACAAGCATTCCAATTCATCCAAAAGGTATTCAACAGGGTTGAGCTAAGAGCTTTATAGCAGGCCACTCAAGATCTTCCACTGCAACCCATGTAAACGATATCTTCATGGAGCTGGCTTTGGTCACAGTAGCATTGTCATGCTGGAATAGGATCAGGTCTCCTAGATCAATGAAGGGAAAATGCTACACAATCCAAAGACATCCTATACAGTTATGTGCCTCCAACTTTGTGGTGAAAGATTGGGGCAGAACCACATATGATTGAAGAAGTCAGGTGTCCCAATTCTTTTGTCCATATAGTGTATATTGTTGCCAACGAACTCATATAAACCTCAGCTGAGCTGTAGTTTTCGGATCCGCTGATTAAACTGCTTCGGATGACATTCTTCTGATGCGTTTCTGCTGATTTATCTTAAAAAGGCTTTATGGCTGGGATTACGGTGTCTTTGCATCAAACAAATGATACAAAAATTGCTTTAAAAAAAAGCTTAAACTCTATTGTCTTTGTTTTTTGTTTTTTTTGTTTTTTTTTGTTCTGATACAATTGTTAATGCATTATTTTTTCTGTACTAAGGGTCTAATTGGTCCAAATAGTTTCACTATATTGTGGTTTGAAAAAACATTCAAATGCTCAAGGTTCGAAATGTAACGCTTACAGTTAGAATTGAAAAAATGCACAATTCCTGGTCAAAGCAGTTACAGTTTCAAGTCTTTTTTTGTATATGCAGTATATATACAAATCCTGTATATATTAATTTTTTTGCTTGACATATGTGCTCTATCTGGCAAACATTCGTTGTCTACATACTTTCCATGAGATTCAGATTCAAAGATTGGATTTGTCCTTTTGTCCAACTAGTCTCTGAGTCTGCTGAGAAACTCTAAAGATGCTATTACTCCGCTATTTAACTGCTGGGATGGTGTTGTGTGAGAGATGCCCAGGAAAATGTCCGCATCAAATATAATTTTGGCATTATCGTTAAAAAAAAAGATTTTTTAAATCTCTGTTCCGACTGCAACATTTGTGCCAGATTTTGTTATGCCTCTTGTTCAGACTAAAAGAGTAAGAGGGTGGAATATAAACACCCAGACCCACTGGTGGGAGTTTAAGAGGCTACATATCTTCATAATTGATACTTTTCATTACAGGCCTGTTTTGTGAGTGATCCCATGCTGTAAAGCACATCCTCTTCTTTCATTTGTGGACTCTTTATAGACTAAATCAAAAAAGCAATTGCACCTCTGTGCACTAAACGTTTGATCTGTAGGTTGTGAGCGTAATATCGGAGATAAATCAGTTTATTCAATAGCCATGCTCATGCAAAAATGTGGTCTAATTACACAGAAAAAAACACAGATAACTAGATTTGACTAAGGAAATGCCCAGCTTTACCAACTCCCCTCCCATTTAATACATTATGTAAATAAATATAAATAAACCATGTTAATGCTCATGTCTAAAAATAATAATAATATTATTATTATATTATTTGTCTTAACTGCTAAAATTGCTTTTTTGATAGTTTAGCTGCCACAAGCTCTTCTTGGTGTGTGTCTGATATAGTGAGAGCGAGCGAGCAAGAGCTTATAACAAGTTGCACTTGATCAGCGCAATTCTATCCACGTTGTCATTCCCTCGAGATCACAGAAAACAGCTGCTGCATAAAGGTTGCAGGTACATTCAGTGTCGAAACATTGCATCTGAGGAAGTAAGGTGTTAGAAATAAATGATATTCATGTGACGCTCTGTTAAATTATTTACCTTTTTTTTTTTTATTAAATGTATTGCATTCAGTTAGTCGACATTTTAGGGTTTTTTTATTAGACGTCTTTATATTTAGAATATCAGATGATAACAGAAGACCTTGGTTTAACCCTGATGGCTGATTTATCGCTGTTCAGTCCATTATCAATTAAAATCCTTAAATGAATGATTTATTGTGACATTTGAGAGTGTTATAATACTTCAGGATTTTGGGAATACTGCTATGAATATATATTATACTATACAAATGTAGTAATGTCTTTGTATTTCAATATGAATGGGTAAAAAAATAAATACAAATTCAAAATGTACAAATAAGGGTAAATAATACAGGTTGTTCAGATGATTAATGAACATTTCAAGAACACCTATTAAATCAGACACACTGTCTAAAATATATATTAGCTAAACAAATTGGGACTCTGCTGACAGGACTCTCGCACGATGTTGAATTTGGCAGTATACATTATTCTGATATCAAGGATTTGTGTAATATACAAACTATTTTTCTAACTTGACTTTTTCAGGGATATATGGTTCTTCCACAAACTATTACCACAACATGACAGTGTGTTTTGCACAAAACCAGCACCATGAAGATCTGCTTTTCATGGGTTGGAATGATAGATCTTGAGTGTCCTGCTTTAGAGCTCTGACCTCAACCCTAATGAACACCTTTGGGAAGAATCGGAATGCTGAATGCACCCCAGGCCTCTTCACCTCACTTACATTAGTACAGTGCAACCTCGATACTCGTGGGGGTTACGTTCTTTGACCCCCTAGGGAGTAACAAAAAAATCGCGAGGTTTTGACTCTCTTCTTTTGATGGTTCCTTTTTCAAGGGGAATTGTACACGTACTGTAATGTAGACTCAACAAAAATTGTGAAATACTTGTCATAAATGTTTTCTTTACTACTTTAAATGAATAATACAATAATAAAATCGTTTTTCGAACATTTCATGTGATTTATTAGTACAAACTCTGTTTTAAAATGTTACTCCGAACTTCCGAGCCACTTGCGGCTATCAGATTTTTCACGAGTTGCTTTTAGTCCGAATGAAAAATGAAAAGTCGCCAAATGAAAAGTCGCGAACTATCGAGGTCGTGAGTATCGAGGTTCCACTGTACCTGACTTTACTAACACCCAAAAAAGTAACGATTTTTTCATCATTCCATGCTAATTTCAAGGGCACAGTGTTGAAAGATTGTACTGGTAGGATTATGAAATGAAAAAAAGGGATGCTGAGTATGTGACAAGCCAGCAAATAAAGAAAGAATCTCTGTAATTCATAACTCAGGGTCAAAACTAAACTGCAAAAACACAACCTCTTTCGTTCTCATTAAGCACGTGCGACCTGACCATGCACTCATCTACACAAACACACACCTGTATCTGGAAAATATACTTGAAAAGAACGAGCTTAAATATAAGATCTGCACGAGATATGAGAGCGAGAAAGATCAATCAGAGTGCTGAGGTTGAGTGCAGTCCTGCAGCACGAGGCAACTGCGTGTGCACTGCTATTGACATAGAGAAATGGAGCAGAATAGCAGAGGAGTGAGAGTACAGCAGGCGATGAGCTGAAGGTGACCGCATGGTAAACAGGACTGAAGAGCGCAGGTGTTTGCCTTCTAATCCGCTATTACAGCATTCATCTTTCGGCCCTGCTTTATATCTCATATACACACGCCAGGCGCTCTGCCTGTTAACAGGGTGCAGAGGACAAACGCTTCCTCGTAAATACATCTAGACGTTTGGAATGAAGGTTGGATTATATGAAATGATTGCATGGCTTCATCCACCTGCTGCTGAAGCATCTACAGTATAATTTCATGTTTGCTCATGTTTGCACTCGAGCTTAGAAGCTTTTAGAAACTATATAGGCATGTGTGGAAGAAAGAAAAAAAAAAAAAGACTTTATAAAATGCAACTGGATTTGTTATCTTCCTTGAAATGAAATAAAACATATGTAGATAGGGTTAAGGATCAGTGATTCGGTGGGAAATTTGATGCTTCCAATTATGCAGGGATCTACCCCTTATGGACAAACGTTTGTGGACAAGATGTAAGAGTGATCAGTCTTGACCATTACTATAGCCAATGGTTTTGTTCTAATCTTTTGCTTTATTACTTCCACCAATGTTATGCATTGCTTATTATTAAAATGCTGGATATATATATATATATTTATTTATTTATTTATTATTATTATTTTTTTATTTATTAACTTTGCTCAATGAAAGAGAAATAGGGAGGAACACAAGTAATCATTTTGGCAGCCCTGGAAGTGCTATTCTTTCATCTTGTCTCCTGTTGTGCATCCAAATTCATTTACACAAACGTGGAGTTTGCGGTCAATGCAAACGCATGCTTTCTGCAACACGTAGAAAAATGCACCTTCCTGTGTAGTGCAGTATAAATGTTCTGGGGTGTTCATACATATGCATTAAAGAGTGGATCTTGAAGTGAATGCATTTATTCCACCTTCCGTACAGCTCTAGACACATAAGCGAAAAAGCTGCGAGGTGTGCACACATGCAGGGGATGATGAAAGCCCTATTACACACACCATCAGTCAGCCAGATAGTGAGCAGGAGAGATTGTATGATAATATATGTGTTTAATGTGTCCATTTTTTTTGTCTCTTTTGAAATACAGAATGCTGAAAATATATTAGTTAGAAAAACACTGTATGGACAAATGACTTTTTGAATGAAAGCGTACCCATACCCAGCTAAATGTCAACACCAAGATATAAAAACCCACTATGTGTATATATACACACAATTAGACATGGTAACTAAGAGATCCTTGGCTTAGTTGCCATCAAGACATCCGAGCCATCTGGTACTGAGGTTGCAGTTCAGGCACACAAGCAGTCCAAATTGCTCTGTTTAATTTCACAGTGCACATGTAAGGTTTATAAGCACACAGTATAATCACTAGATAAATACAGTATATGGACAAAGGTTTGTGGAGACCTGGCGTAAGATTGGTATGTGCTTTTTGAACCTCCCATTACACATTTGTTCCCCAATTGCTGTCATAATAAAATTCACTCTTCCGGGAAGATGTTCCGTTAGAGTTTGGAGTGTGCTTGTGGAGATTTGTGCTCATTCAGCCACAATGGCATTAGTAAATTTAGGTTAGTCAGGTTTTGATGTAGCGGCCTGGGATGCAGTTAGCGATCCTATTCATATCAAATGTCGTCAACAGTATTAAGGTCAGAGCTCTATAGCAGGATACTCAAGATCTTTTACCCAAAATATAAAAACTATATCTTATGTAAACTATATCTTCAAGTATTTGTCAGGTTTGGGTCTCCTAGTTGATTGTGAAGGGAAATTTTTACACTACCACATCCAAAGAGGATACAATTGTGTCCCTTCAACTTTGTGGTAACAGTTTAGGGAAGAACGACATATGGCTGAAAAAGTTAGGTGTCCAAATACTTCTATATAGTGTATGGCATTATGCATCAAAATATTAATGTTTGACAAATTAATTTCAGAAACTGCTATCCATGGACAGTGTGTGGACTAGTAATGACCTTTTTATATGTATATTAAAAAAAAAAAAAAAAAAAACTCCTGGTAACACCTTCCTTGCATCTAGGTGTTCCTTATTATCATGCCACATGTGCAAAACCTAGATGATGCCAAGACCTATCTATCCGTTATCTGTAATAGTTATCTATCAAACTATTTACATATTAGTGTTTTCATGTAGAAAGTGGTGAAGAATAAAGATTTATTTTTTTATTTTATTACTATTTATATTCTTGAATAAAAGTAAGAATTTATTGCAGGTGTAATGCAATGTTGTTTTCGGTATCCGTTTGGTTTCCTTAAATATTTAATTCAGTTCAATTCAGTTTTTTATGGCATTTTTAACTATGGACATTGCCCACAAGGCAGCTTTATGTTTTAAAATAAAAATGTATCCCTAATGAGTTAGCTAGAGGCCCACAGAAAAACTGCATGACACATTGAGAGGAACCAGATAAAAAAGGGAATCTATCCTCATTTCACACCATTAGTGCCATTATAAATAATCCCCTTTTACAAGTGCACTTTGTTCCTAACTTTGTTAGGAACTCAGCGTAATTCCTATATTCAATGATAGTTTCAATTTACAGTCTTTTGTATCAAATGGTGGTTAATAACTGTTCCGTGATGGAGACTCAAGTGCAAATGCTATTAAAGCAAGAACATACAACACTAACCTTACCATCTATTTAGTGCTCTTTAAGAGGTCTATGTGGGCCAACCTCAGCTTCAGGTGAGGAAAACACTAAACAGAATTAGTGCATCAGGGTGCCTCAGGCAGGTCCAGAGTGCAGAAGGAGTCACTGGTAATTTAGAAGAAGCATGTATTCAAGAGAGAAAACACATTTTCAGAAATGCTCTTGCCTTCTAATAGTTAAAAAAAAAATTCAAGGTGAAGAAATTTACATTTTTATTTGTATTTAGATCCAAATCCCAAGTGGGTGTGGCCTAAAACAAAGTGTTTTATTAGTGAAGCATGGTGGTGGCGGCTTGGACTTACAAGGCTACTTCTGGAATGTGCTCACTAATCTTTATAGATGATGAAACTCATGATGGTTGCAGCAAAATGAATTCAGAATAAGGCACAATCACAACTGCTAAGGGTGCATAACTGAAAGCTGCACAAAGCATCACTCATGATGCGCAAAATGGTTTCCATTATATAGCTTCATATATATTCAGATATGTCCAATCTTCTGTTAATTTAGTCTCAACCAGATCCCCTATGAACTTTATAGGCAAGCTTTCTAAAAAAAATAGAAAACAAATAATTAATAATAGAGCACCTCATTCCAGACAATGTATTTATATTCGGTTACATTCCTTACATTTATAGATTTGTTTTTCCAACAAGTTCCTTATTTCATAGATTGAGTACAGGGATATTTTTTCATCTTGTAACAATAGATATCCTCTATTTACCATTTGTACATAACTGTCTGTTTGATCTAAACCTGAGCCCTGAGAAACATCTTGGCCATAACGCTGAAGAAAACATACTGGCCCTGAGCACAACTTGTTCTAATTGATTAAATCAGGTGTCATTGTGTTTTTTCTCTCAGCACCCCTGTTTACAGTATAATCAGCTGAAAACTCAGCTTCAGTTCATTAACCTGCTCTGTAAAAGTATTTACATTTTGATTTTATTAAGATTGCTGAGTTGTCCCAGTCATATAAGTTCTTTTGTTTGGTTGATAATAAATGAAAGGTGCATTTATTTTTTGTTTGTATACTCTTCAAGAGCTGCTGTTCTTCCAGCACTGTTAGGAATTTAAAGTCACACTCAAAGGAAAACATTAGCGATATTAGTTGAAATCGATTTCCATTTATTAATGATGAGTATAATTGAATACATGCAATTGCATTGGAATGGGTTTTGTGCAACCTTTTTTGCATCTAATGAATCAGCCTTATATGTGGTGGAGACAAGCTCCTGCCCACCATTTCCCTATTTACAGTACATGTAATATGCATGGCACGCCCCAAGTTTAAGTTTTATCTAAGTGACTCTATAGTCTAGTTTTATCTAAGACTGCTCTATATATATATATATATATATATATATATATATATATATATATATATATAATCATTTTTTCTTTTCGTCTGACGCTCTATCAAATTCTAATGAGTGTTCCAAGGTGCTGGAGTTATCTGATACTGAACCACATTTAAAGTCAGGTATGATTATGGTAGAGTAGGTGCAAGAATAATTATGTTATTAGACTACATGAATTAATAAAAGCATGCATTTTTATTGTTTATTGTTGTATAAATGATATATAAATAGATGAATTTAATTAGTTCTGAATAAGGGTGTCTGCTAAATTTGGTAAATGTCAGTGTAAACACCATACTACCAAGCCACTTCCAAAAAGGATTGGCTTAAAAAGTTAATTGCCTGTACTAGCCATTTTACTTCTTTAGTATAATAGCTGCTTTCATTCTACCTGCTATAATTCGATTGTTGTGAATCACTGTGAATCAAGCATTTTTCATACACAATCCAACCAGATTTGAGTTTGAGCAGACTCACCAAACTGAAAAATTCATTTACAATGCATGCTGTACTCAACAGAGATGTCAAAATGACACACATCCTTCACTCAAGTAGAAGTACAGATACTTTTGTTTTAAAAAACTCTGGTAAAAGATGAAGTACTGACTACACTTTTTCACTCAAGTTAAAGTAAAGAAGTTTGGGCTCTGACATTTACTTAAGTAAAAAGCAGCCATTGCTACTACCTGTTTTAGTATCACGCTGGTAACTGGACCTCACATCAAAGTAATAAATTAATACAAAGGAATCTCAAATTTTGTTACCTAACGAATGTATCCAGGCTGAACAACTACAGAGTACACGGTGTCATTAAATATCCTTAGGCTTCAACATGTTCAAACTTCAAACATGTTGTAAGTGTATGTTTTTAATTCACAATATCCTATGTTAGAAGTCTATTTTAACCTCTCTCTCTCTCTCTCTCTCTCTCTCTCTCTCTCTCTCTCTCT
>JAAIIK010000061.1:903120-941419 GCA_014706435.1 Silurus glanis | reverse complement strand
ACACACACACACACACACACACACACACACACACACACACACACATATATATATATACATATACGTGTGTGTCTAATCAACACAAGAAAATATCATCAACCATATCATCAATATCGAAGGATGACAGATTCTAATCATTGGTAAGAAACTTTACTGGTATATAATGGGCAATATGATGTGGTGCAGTCCTACAAGGCAATATGAAAATATAATATCTGTATCATAATGTGCTTTTCTGAACTACAGATACAGCAATTCCATTATTTTAATACCAGCACTTAATGCTGCTGTGCATGTTAAAAAAAAATCAATTGCATTGTGGTTTTTTGTAACGCGGATACGACTTTTAATGTTGCAATCTGATTATTTTCGGTGTATTGCCCACCTCTGATCAGTTTGCCCCGATACCCCTGCCTGACATTACCCCATCACACTAGGTGAATTCACAATGAGCTCTAAAGAAGCAGAATTAAAATCAACGTAGAATCATAGCAACGCACACGACTCATTCCTTCCCATTTTAAATAACTGCTCTCAGCTTCTCTACAAGGTCAACAATAAATACGGGACTGTTCATAAATCCGGTGCTCTTCATCATACCGACCGCGCGAGCGCAATTCGGCGGGAGCGTGTAACTGTGCGCATGATGACTTCGCGTAAACACACACGAGATGCGTCACCTGGTCGCTGATGTTGATGTCGACGTATTCACAGAAGGCGTAGCCTTTCGAGAGCGCCGTGGCGCTGTCCTTCACCAGGTTAAAGGCTTTCAGGGGTCCGAACGAAGTCAACAACTCCTTCACCTGAGAAATTAAGAAATTAAGTGAGAGGAAAGTCACCAGTAATCTCAATTAATCACCTCCATCCATTATTTCTGCTGGAGTCAATGCTACCTTATAGAAAATGTTAATTATAGAAAGAAAAAAAAAGATCCGAGTACAGAGAGACGCGTCCGCATATTTAGCAACAGCGCACTGTTGCCATGGAGCAGCCGTGTGAACACACCAACCTGGTCGTCGTTGAGGTAATTAGGAAGGCCGCCGATAAACAGCTTATGAGCCGAGTCAGGCACCACGGTGGAAACGACACCTAGCATAAACATAGAAAGGAAAGACTGTAGAACTATGGACAGATCATTTTAATATTCAGCAAGTGTTCATTCTTAAATACTTATTTGTGATGTAATGTTTTCGTTTTTTTCCACTGCAGTTCCTCTTTTCTGTGGTGGTGTATGAAATATACTTATAATAAAGAGAAACATTCAACTATACTGTGGTCTCAACACAATGTTATAGTACAGCAGTGTGAAAGTCACAAGTGCCACAAGACTATGGGTCTCTTCAACTGAAACTCAATAATCACACTGATAATACATGTATACATCTAAAAACGCATACGTTCCCATTCTGTGATGGGGGGAAAGTAAGAAGCTTTGCGTCATTTCTTTAGTGATTTATTGGTTTTCTAACTCTTGAAATACCCCCAAATTTTTGGTTTTGAGTTGAATGAGTTGCATGACACGTGAGCTTTTATTGAGATGGTTTTGTTTCTCACCGGAGAAACTCTGAGACAAAAAGGTGTTTTTTTTTTTTTCGCAGCTTTTCTTTTTAAAACCTTCTCACTCGTTACATATTCAGTTAATCATGAATCGAATATTGGCTCATCAAATACCTACGCACAGACCCAATTGTGATCAAAATGAATGATCAGCTGTGTGAATCAATAAAACCAACTCTACCTGGCACATAAACACTTGGGTTCTCGCTCATGCCTGGCAGTGGCTGATAGTCGTGCGGTCGGCGGATCTTCAGACTCTGTCCCTGGAAGATGATGCCATCGAACGCCATGGCCTGGGTCGTCTCATCCACCGAGCGAAACTAAAACCGAACAAGATGGTCTTCAAAAAAAACTCAAGAGACTCGATGCATGGTGTGTCGTAGTGAGAAAAAAAATGACCTCTAGAAAGGCAAAATTCTTGTCCTGGTTGATCTGCACAGCGAGAACTGGGTTTCCGGGGGCCTGGGTCAGACCTCCCAAACGCATCTGGGCGTTAAAGAAGTCCATCATTGACTCCTGTAAAAGAGGCAAGAGACGCGAGGGGTGGCATGACTCTTCAAAACAGTGAAACAGCAAGTGTGAAAGCAGGCTCAGGAATCAAAATGAGCTGCAGGAGAGATCTACTTTTTAAACAGCTCCAATTACTATGAACAAAGTGGAGGATACTTGCCTCTGTGATGCCAAAGGGGATGTTGCCAACGTAGAGCCGCCGTGCCTGACGCGTCATCTGGCTGCCAACAACAGGCACAGGAGTGGGAGTCACAGCCAGACCCTCTGTGGTCATTGTAGGGAGCAGGGCGGTGGCAGGAATCTGGCCGGCAGCTGGGCATAAAATACACAAGCAATCAGTCACACACAGAGTTCCTTTTCTGTCGTGAATTAAATAATTTATCAAAACATATAACCAATTAATAATGTATTATTAAAGCACAGCCCACCTTGCATGGCTTTGTACTGCATGGGTGTAATGTGTTCGAAGCCAGATGGAGGAATGTCCCAGTACTTTTTTACTTTGGCCTTCCTTTTCTCACGGTGTGGAGACCGACTGCAAGGAGGACATGTAGTATTTATAAAAACGAGCATTTCTGTAAAAAAAAAAAAAAAAAAAAAAGAAAAAAAAAAAAAAAGAAAAGAAAAAAAGGATGCACTCGAAGGGTTGAAAAACAGTGAATTAAGCTCCATTTTCCAAGACAGATAGTGAATGAAAGTCTATTGTGATTTATTAAGAATCTGGAGTCCTTTCTAGATGAGTGTGAATCATTACTCCGCTACTACAAAGACAAACGCGTAGAAAGGACGGTCAGTATGAACTTCAGTCCTAATGAAGTCAGAAAAGATTGTTATAAATCCTATCAGGTTATGAACTCATAACCCTGGACATTATCTCCGGAGTCACATCCTGAGCATGCACCATCACCAGCATATACCTCCGCTGCTGTCTCCGCTCTTTGCTGTCCCCATGATGGTCTCGGCTTCCACGTCTCTCTTGTTCTCTGCTCCTTCTTTTCCGACTTCGACTCCGGCTCCTGGAGCTGCTCCTCCTCCTCTGATGCTTGTTTTCATTGTCTCGGTCAGCTGTTCAAGCAAAACAACAACAACAACAACAACCACAACAACAAAAAGCACAATACCCAAATGAGATCCTGCTATCACTCCGGATTCCTTGCAGCTTTCCAAAAGCCCAAGCAAACAATAAAAGAATGAAGAAAAAAGGATAAGATTGGCGTGTTGTTAAATATTGCTGCTTACGTCTTTACTTGGGTTTTTGCTTTGAAGGAAACCTCTCTACCAGACAGTAAAGCAGCGATGTAATGTCCAAGTCCATGTATGCAAATAGAGTGAGTTGCATTCAATTAGTGTTGAATGGCAAGAAAAAATAAGAATTGATATATATGTATATAATATTTGTGATCAATGAGTTACAGTTATCTATAGCAGAGATCCTCCAACCTTTTTTTGAAACCAGATTCACGCAGGACAATTTTTCCAAGGACGTAATGTCCATTTTATATTACTATTATACGTATGATTTACTTATTACCTTATATGTATATATAAATATAATGAAAATGTAATGTACTATAATGCAGCATCTGTGCGAGCGTTATTCATAGATGCACAGAAAAACAAAGCGCGACTGAAACAAGTGCGGGGAAAATTGCCAAAGGATGGAATTGCTCATTTGTTTATTTTATTTTAAGAAAAATGAAATGCAAAGTATGACGCTTTTATTGTTTCTGTGAGGCCCGGTGTTTGGGGAACCCCTGCTGTAGAGAACATCAACTCTCACAGGAGCAGACCGCTTGCAGCTTCTCCTCCTCCTCACACCAGTAAGTAACATATTCATCATGAATTTCATGATCATTACTGTCTGCTTTTGAGGAAGGGAAAGTTTTTGCCCTCTCCCCGGGCCTTACCTTGCTTGTTTTCCGTCAACTGTCTCTCGAATTCGTCAAAATCTGACATCTTCCTTCAGCAACTCGGCCACGAGTCTCTACCAGGAGCAAACCCCTGACTGTCACTGCACAGTTGCTCGCTCAGGTGGTGCCCAGAGAGTTCAAACACACTCCAACACACCGGAATGGTGGCTTTATAAACGTGCTCCAGTGTCGGGCACCGTGTTTTCACCCTGCACACAGACTAACGTGCAGCTAACGAGTCTCCTAGGGCGCCCAAACACAGGCTATAACGTGCTATCTTTCAGTGTCAGTTTGTTCTGGATATTTGACTAAATAATAACAGTTTTATTTCGTACGTTTAAACGTGTCCGGTCTTGTAAAAACGAATACAAGTCGGTTATTATGTACATAAACACACAAGAGGAGAAAACACTCCAAAACAGGAGAGTGCGCTTGCTCAGAGCAGGGACCACGTATAAACACTTCCGGGTCAAGTTTAAAAAAATAAAAAAAGGTGATTTTTTTTTTTTTTTTTATGAAAGATTTTTTTTGGTTATACATCTAGAGGAACAAAATCTTTCTAAAAAATATGAGCAAACTTATCTTATATCTAGTATAATATATAGTTATTATCCACCTGGATAATAAGTGGCGTTATTTTCATGCGTATTTTCAGTTCTCTGAAAAGCATTTACATGATATATACGTGTACATCAATATCCGTGCTTGCAAATAGGAATTTGGGATGATAGTACAATTTTATTTTTTTGTATTCAATATTATTTCTGATTGAATGCGTCGGTTGTCAATCAAAAAATGTCAAGGTTTTATTGGATGCGGACGGAGGCGGGACCTGAAGAGCTGCACGCTGTCCTCTGAAAGTGGCCAAAGGTGTCTGCTGTGATTCCTACACGCTCATATAGGGATTTATTTCTTCTTATTTATTATTTATTCGTCCGACGAATTGGAGTTTAAGGTGTTTGACCTCCCTAAAACACCAGGACAGTGGTGGTGACCTGTCATTAATCAGGTTTTACACTAAAAGTTGAAGATCACTGGGCATTTTACCAGTAAGTGCTGAATCCGGGCTTTGTTTACCTGCTGGTGTGTGTAAAAGAGTCAAAAGTTTATGAACAGTGAATTTAAATGTGCATTTGGTACGATTTAAATGAAGGATATGCCTTAAAAGAAGGTTAAATAGGTGGAGTTTTCTCTATTATTATTATATATTTTTTATAATATATATTTATATTATACATTTATAAAATAAATATATTTATAAAAAATAAAAAAAAAATATTTTGTATATATTATATATATATTTTATTATTATTATTATTATTATTATTATTATTATTATTATTATTATTATTATATATGAAATAAGTTTAGATAACAGTGAAATAAGTGCACAGCTTAACCGTAACACTAAAACCACTGTCAGGTGACATGATTAATATTGATTATCTGGTTCAAACGGCAGTCAAGGCGTGGGATTTATAAGACTGCAGTCATTCCCCATAGTTAATGGATTGGAAGCAGGAAAAATGGGCAAATGGTCCTATTCTGAGTTTCTTTGACAAGGGTCAAATTGTGATGCCTTGATGGATAGGGCAGAGCATCTCCAGAACGGCAGGTTTTGTAGGGTGTTCCCTGTATGTGGTAGATATCTGTACAAAAAGTGGCCCAAGGAAGGACGACTGGACCTCTTTTACATAATGTGGACAGCCATGTATTTGTACAGTGGGTACATGGGAAGAGAATGGCACCAGGATGCACTATGGGAAGAAGGGAGCCACCAAAATGTAGTGTGGTGCTCTGGGTGATGTTCTGCTGGGTCACCTTTGGTCCTGACATTTATGTCGACGTTACTTTGACTTTTCCCACCGACCTTCACATGGTTGCAGACCAAGTTACACCCCTTATGGCCATTTTCAGCAGAATAACAGGTTCTGAACATCCACAGTGCAAAAATTGTTCAGGAACAGTTTGAGGAACACTAACAAGGTGCTGATTTGGCCTTTCAATCCGATCGATCGTTTGTGGGATGTACTGGACAAACAAGTCTGATTCACCAAGGTTTCCACATCACAATTAACAAGAGTTTGAGAATCTGCTAGTAGGATGTGATGAGGGAAGACATGCAGGTAGTAGGGTTGAAAGAGGCAGATGTAGAGGACAGGGGGGTATGGAGACGGATGATCCGCTGTGGCAAACCCCTAATGGGAGAAGCCAAAAGAAGAAAAAGAAGATCATAATAGTAGAAGGTGTTCGTCGTTTTGAAAACATTCCACTTATACCAAATTATCTCTTTCAGTGGCACAGATAGGAAGGCTGTCATCGAAAAGCTCAGTCCTCTTGCTGTGTGACATGCAAGAGAAGTTCAGACCAACGATTTTCCAGTTCTCCAATATTGTGAGTAATGCAGCAAGACTTCTGCAGGTAATGTCACTCGATCTGTTTTGGACATTTATGTAAGCTTTTCATTCTTAGACTGCACGGTATAATGCCCTGTACTGTAGCCCTTCTGTTCTGTTTAGCAAAAAAATTAAAATAAACAGACTCACTGAAAAGATTTTTCAAATGCTTTCTCAACATTGTTTTTGGTCGTTTTCTTTTGGGTGCTTGTAATGTAGTAACCTATCCAACACTTTAAAAACTAAATAACATCAACCAGAACACCAGTTGGTAGCTAACAGCTTGTTTACACAACTACGAAGCATACATCTAGCTATTTATGAGGTAAAAGGTAATTCATTTGTAATTAATTAAGCACTTTTTGTTTAATCCCCAAGATGGGTCACAGGTACATTTTTTTTACCTACTAGCCATTTCCTTGTACATCGATAGTCATACAGGTGTCTTTACAGGACTCATTTGGGTTGAGATTAAATAATAATAAAGAAAAAAAACTACAGTATTTAGTTTACCAGCTAACGCATGTAGTTCTAGCCATTATTGTGTTGCTTTGAATTACATTATATTATTTCACATTGTTACTGTCCTCAACTTTATTACTTAAGGAATAGTCCATATCATTGAGGAATATTGTACTTGCAGCATTGTAATTATTCCATGTTGTGCAAACGAGCATTTTATTAGCTTGTTATTGATATTGTGATTTGTGGTGAGAGTAGAGAGCAGGTTGAGAAGAGCCTGGAGAGGTGGAGGTACGCGCTGGAGAGAAGGGGAATGAAAGTCAGTAGGAGTAAGACAGAGTACATGTGTGTGAATGAGAGGGAGGGCAGTGGAGTGGTGCGGTTGGAGGGAGAAGAGGTGGAGAAGGTGGAGGAGTTCAGGTACCTGGGGTCAACAGTACAAAGTAATGGAGAGTGTGTTAGAGAAGTGAAGAAAAGGGTGCAGGCAGGGTGGAGTGGGTGGAGAAGAGTGACAGGAGTGATTTGTGATAGAAGAGTATCTGTAAGAGTGAAAGGGAAAGTTTATAGGACTGTGGTGAGACCTGTGATGTTGTATGGTTTAGAGACAGTGGCATTGAGTAAAAGACAGGAGGCGGAGCTGGAGGTAGCAGAGCTGAAGATGTTGAGGTTTTCGTTGGGAGTGACGAGGATGGACAGGATTAGAAATGAGTTTATTAGAGGGACGGCGCATGTGGGCCGTTTTGGAGACAAGGTGAGGGAGGTGAGATTGAGATGGTTTGGACATGTGCAGAGGAGGGACATGGGGTATATCGGTAGGAGAATGCTGAGGATGGAGCCACCAGGAAGGAGGAAAAGAGGAAGACCAAGGAGGAGGTTTATGGATGTGGTGAAGGAAGACATGCAGGTAGTAGGGTTGAAAGAGGCAGATGTAGAGGACAGGGGTGTATGGAGACGGATGATCCGCTGTGGCGACCCCTAATGGGAGCAGCCTAAAGAAGAAGAAGAATAGTCTGTTATTGTGTATGCTTTTTGTGTGGGTATTTAAATACGAGTTACTGGAACGGCTCTCATCAAGTCTGAACTCCATGAGCCGTTGTTTACCATTACAACAATAGATTGTCTGTTGCTACATATTTGGATGCACATGATTGTATGGAATGTCTTTATATACTGTAGCATTACACTTTCCTTTCACTGGAACTAAGAGACTTAAACCTGTGCCATGTAGGGATAAACTTTTCGGATTCAATTTCTGAAATTCAAATGTATGTTCTTCATTTCTTTATATCTGTAAGGCTACTTTGTGACTATCCATTGTTATAATGCTATACAGATCAAATCTAATTAAATTGAATGTTCCGGCATGACAATGTGCCTGTGACTTATGAAGGGTTGGTGTAGAAGAACTCAAGTGTCTCGTACAGAGCCCTGACCTCAACCCCACTGAACACCTTTGGGACGAATTGAAACACAAACCTCACGTAATTCTCTTGTGGCTGAATAATCACCAATCCACACAGCCACACTGCAAATTCTAGTCAAAATCTTCCCAGAAGAGTGGTGGTTATTATACAGTAACAGTCGAGAGCGACTACATACTGTATGTCATGGGAAGATCAGATGTCCACAAAACTTTTCATATTTTTGTTATTTTTCACTACAATTCCAGGCTAGGGATATTGGCTGGTGTATAGTACTGATAATTACACCATGCTGTTGAAATGCCACAATTCACTAGATCACGGTGGAGCAATTCCTGGGAACGTTGGGCATGAGGGTGCCAGCTAACTGCACACACTCATGGGGTAATTTAGTATACAGCATATATGCAGTATATATACCGGCTTGGTACTTGTAAATGGTAATAACCTACAACCTATTGTTAAATGGAAAACCTTACTGGGAATTTCTGAAGGAACTAATAGCTAAAGACACAAGAGTTCACTGAGTACTAAAAAAAAAAAGAAAAAGAAAAAAAAGGCAAATATTAACAAATAAATAGAAGGCAAATATTTGGTACAAACTGAACCCCATACAATACCAGGCCAGATGGTGTTCACTCTGTTGATTTCTTCTGTTGCAGGCTTGTCGGATCCTGGGTATTCCCCCAATCTTGACTGAGCAGTACCCTAAAGGCTTGGGTCCAACTGTGTCTGACTTAGGCGCCGAAGACCTGAAACCCCACACCAAAACCCGCTTCTCCATGCTAACCGAGAGCGTACAGGAAGAGCTTAAAAGCCTGGGGAACCCAAAGCAGGCCATCCTGTGTGGCATTGAGGCCCAAGCCTGCATTGCTGTAAAATATATAAATAGTTTTCTTCACTATAATGAATACATGCTCATGGATGCACGGCAGAGTACGAGTCCTTTCTTTCGTTCCGTTCACAGTGTACAACGTACGATCTTCTGGATAGAGGTATGGAGGTACATATCGTTGCGGACGCGGTCTCATCTCGGAGGTATCGCGCTTCACCTTGAATCCCTGCATTATCCGTGCACGCAGCCTTCGGTACTCGTGCATGAAACATGGCCAAGCTGAATATGTGTGTGCCATGTCTGTTCCCCAGTCAGACCGACCGGCTGTTCGCTCTCTCGCGCCTGAAGCAGAGCGGAGCGTTTCTTACCACCACAGAGGGCATAATGCTGCAACTCGTACAGGATGCCAAGCACCCCGATTTTAAGGAGGTACCGCTAGCACTACACAAAAAAAAACAAAAATGTAACAGCAGCACATTAAAATCCTCTTCCAAATATGCTTGGCTCGATCTGGGCTCATTCTAGTGGCATATTTCACATAACACCATATCGTCTTTGTCATTGTTCGATGGCTCATGTGTCTGATCTTCTTGCTTCCTTATTTCTGTTTACAGATCCAGAAGCTTCTAGTGCATCCTTCTCCAGATACAGGTCTCATAAGCTTTTTCAGCTCCCTCTAAGAAGAACCACACTAAGCCCTCAACAGCAGGCTGACTGAAATAAAATCATCGGGTTCGGATTCGAAATACTGATTCGTTCGGGTCTGCTTTGCTTTCGATGCATCAATAAATAAAGACGGTCTGTCCAGAAATTTGGAGTCTGCTTTTGTTTTTATTGCGAGCTCTAAGAGTGTCACTTGTCCAACACACACACACACACACACACACACACACACACACACACACACACACACACACACACACACGTTCAGGACCTGGAGCAGTGTTGCTGTGTGACTCAATCATGCCTCCCTCCTCTCCCTGCTTCAGCTGAACAGTCTTAACAACTATTTCCTCAACTGCACAGTGGGTGTGGCCATACAAGGTGGGCGGGGACAGAGGGACACCCAAATAGAGGAGTGGCAAAAGGAAGAGAGGAATACTAAAGGTGGAGTGTGTGACGTTTATTCAAAGAAAGGGAGGGGAAAGACGGAGAGAGAGAGAGAAAAAGGAAGTTTTCCGAAGTTTTTTTTTTCTTCTCTCTCCCTCCTTTTTTTTTTTTTAAAACAAACATTATAGACAGAGAGCGAGAGAGTGTGGGTAAAGTATAAAACCTTCGCTGGACTGTTTGGATGCAGAATGAAAGACTGATAAACCGAAAGAGGAAGCGAGGAAGAAAAGGGGAAAGGAAAACAAACACCCAGTGAACTTGTAACAGATGACGGCATTAAAAATTGACAGCGTGAAACCTAGGGCCTGTTGACAGACGAGAGGTAAGTGTCCATTTCTGTATTTCTTTCTTTGCCTTTTTTTTTCTTTCTTGCTCTTTCCTTTTCTGTCTATCTCACTCTATCTGTCTCTCACTTTCTGTCTGCTTCTCGATCTCTTTCTGTCAGGCACCTCCTGTCTCTCACTCTTTTTTTTCTTACTCTTTCTCTTTTTGTCTCCCTCTCACTCTTTCTATCTGTCTGCTCTCTCTCTCTCTCTCTCTCTCTCTCTCTCTCTCTCTCCTGCATAAACTTACACTAATTACATCTGACTCTTACAGGAAAGAATGTAAAACTAGCCATTCATCTATAGGGACATGTCCTGTGCTGACCCGAAGTCTTTTTTTTTTTTTAAATCTCCACACTTGTTTACATTCCCTGAATTCAGATTTTTCTTTTGGTGTTGAATTTGTTGTTTTCTAGAATCAGAATTTGACATTCCACCTCATTCTCCCTGCATTGCAGCAGCTTCCTTGACCATGACGTCAGAACTGGACTCCAGTTTGACCAGCATCGACTGGCTCCCACAGCTGGGAATGAGCAGTCTCCGTTCGGGGAAAGAACGAGGGGAGAGAAAGCGAGATCGAGAACGAGAGCGAGGGAAAGAACAAGACACGGCCCCATCTATCCCGGCCTGCTCCCCTCTACCCAACTCCAAAGGGAAGCCCCCACATAGTTATGCCACCCTCATTGCAATGGCAATAAGCTCTGCTCCCGAGAGAAAGCTGAGTCTGAACGACATCTACACGTGGATCAGCGACACGTTCCCGTTCTACAGCAGAGCAGGAAGAGGCTGGAAGGTAGTTCTAAAGCTTCTTAAAGACTCCCAAATATACTGTATATCTGGTCTCACAGTGAAACTTTTTAAATTAATTATTATTATTTTTTTTTTTTGGTTCATGCAGAATTCCATACGACACAATCTCTCCCTGAATAAATGCTTCCGGAAAGTTCCAAGACCGCAGAGTGACCCTGGGAAGGTGATATAAGTGATATATGAAGTGGCTTTTATAATTGTTTATAACTAGTCTCAAGACAGAAATGTATCACATCCAGCAATTTCATGAAAGTGAGATTTTAGCTTTGAATGACGTTCCACCACAATTATGGAGCGTCCTCTTAGGTTGAAAAAATGTTTGAAGTACAGAATCCATTTCTACTCTTCAGTCCACATTGGGTACGTTTACATGCGACCACATAATGCATAAGTGACCTGATTGACAGCTCAATGGGTTTGAAAAGCCTAAGACCCACCTTTTCAACCTCCACTATCAGTAAATGCATATTATTATGCGTATTAGGAGTCCTTAATTTTTCTGAAATGTGGTGTATGTACCGTGTACTATGTAGAGTTCCATCTCTTGTACTGTGTGTTTTTGTGTTTGTGTTGTCTTCTGTTATTATCTCATGCAGCTGCATGTGATCCTTCGTTCTGGGCAAATGTCCGACGAATATGTATATGTATGTTCACTAGATTTCATCTGTCTTGAAATATTGTACCTTGAGCTTGGGAAAGGCGCTATATAAATTAAACATATTATTATTTTATTATGTGATCACCATGGTAATCGACAAAAATAATCTGTAAACAGGATGAAATTTAGTCATGTTAAACTATTCCGCCTGAAAATTTTGCTCATTCAGATTGTATGGTTGCATACATACATTCTTGTCGCTCCTGGGCAGTTAAACAAGGGCCTTAATTGTCCTCAGCTGGAAGAATAAGATAAGATTTGAATACGTTTTGGCCTCTGCCAAATTCCACATATGTAAATGAATCTGCAATTGGATTGAATTTAGTCAAGTTTACATGTAAACATACCTACTAAGAATGAAAGCCAGAATAAATGATCAATCATGAGCGTTTATCTCTTTAAACAATTTTGCTTCTCGCCATGTTCAGGGTTCTTACTGGACCATGGATGGACAACCAGACCAACATCAGGCTAGAGGTGCTAAAAGACCTTGTCCTACCAGTGACGAGGAGACGGTACAGTCCTCCAACATGACTCATTTATTTCTCATGTGTTATTATGCAAAACAATAATGCCTTTTCTACCACACCAGGAGGACCCTGAAAAAAACCCATCTACAGAGGACAAAACCCATAACAGTCAAGCTCTTCCACCAGACATCAAAACGACTCTGTCTCCACCTCCCTGCAAGGTACAGCTTCGTCTGTGTTCACACTTTTCAGGACAGATTATACACTTTAGCGTATTTGTGACGTGATAAAGCGTTTTAAAGGTGGAAGGAGGAGAATGTAGGGTTGCCAGGGGACAGCCATGTGTGTCTAAGACATTACTCTAGATTGTGATTTCTTCTTAAATAGAATAAATCTACAAAGATTTGATGAATTAGCCAAAAACTGCACCTGCAGCTCTTTAAAGTGTAGGATCATGCACATTATTGCTGTATATCCAGTAAATCCAGGGTCAAATCTGACCCAACGTGTATGTAATGGTTAAAGCAGTCCCTGAATCACCCTGAATGCATGAACTTTGACGACTTTAGGAAAAGTCAACCAAAAATCCACAACAGTGTAAATATTTTAAAAGTTACAGCATTTAGAAGACACGCTTATCCAACTCATTTATACAACTGAGCAGTTGAGGGTTAAAGGACTAGTTTAAGGGCCCAGAAGTGGCAGTTTGGTGGTGGTGGGATTTGAACTCGTAACCTTCCACGAACATTTTAACTCATGTCTTATGAAATGGATTTTAGATTTAACACTGTGGACCAAATCGTAGTAAATGGTGGGTTTTTAGGGAAACCATTAAACTGTGCATACCATGTCTAGGAATATTTTCATGGGACTCCTGTCCCATGAGACTCGCTGTTAGCACCTGTTAGCAGGCGTAGTTTCTTCATAAAATATTAAACAATCTCCCTGCAATCTGAAACATTTAATAACGATTAATTACCTATTTATTAGCATCTGATACACTATATATTAATTTCAAATTGATCTGTGGTTCAAATTTAAGTATAGAAAGAATGAAGGGATTGTTCGATTGGGATTCAGAACTGTATAAGTGTTAAATGCTCTCGTCAGTCAAACACTGAACATTTGATTATAGATCAAGATTCTAGAGTTTTGGAGTTATAGATTGCACTGTGTAAAACCTTCCTCAGAACATCAGGAAAAATATATTTTACAGCTTGTGCGAGTCTAAAAAAGGAATATATGTAATGCACATGTAAACGAATATTAGAATCGGATTGCAGTGCATATACAGTATAAATAACACTTGAGGAGTCTGTGATCGGATTGAACTTACTGAAAAAGTTCTCTGAGTGTTTATCTCTCTGAATAATACAGAGGACTTTTCCTCTCTGGTCTTCACATCTGCCATATATGTAAAGTGGTGCATTTTCAAAACCAAACTAAGTTCAGCCAGGCTTAAAATAGCATCAAGCTAAACCATATTGGTTGACTTTGTGTACAGCCCAAACACACACACACACACACACACACACACACACACATACACACACACACACACACACACACACACACACACACTCTCACTCTCACTCTCACTCTCACTCTCACACTCTCTCTCTAAGTATACTGTTATCTGGACCAAAATCATTCACTGATAAATAAGAACCAACTTTGATTGAGCAGATTTTTAACCTCAATTCTAATAATTGATGTTTTCCCTCAGCGTCCTCCCGTCCCAATAACTACGGCCCCTGCTGCCTCAAACCCTTCAGCTGAAATGCCTCTGCGCTTCTCCTTCGCTGATCTCAACCTGCCGGACCTCTACACTTCATTTCAGTCCCTCTGTCGCTCCATGAGAGAGAGAGTCACTTCACAGTGTGAGTTAAGCATAGAGATCCTCTGTATGTTATGTTGGACAGTCATGCTGCACACTTTATTTACAAATAGCTCTCATTTCTGCGCAGTCAGTACTCGGCAGTGTGGCATGTGCCGTTGCAGAGTCGTCCTGGATAACTCTTTTAGTATGTTTTCTCTTGTGTGGTTTCATCTGGGGTTTCTGGTTTCCTCCAGCTACTCAAAACAAGCCAGCGGGTGGACTGTCTTTGCTCCACAATGGACTGGACCCACTCTGCAGTGGGTCCATTTTATGCTTTAATGGGACTCTTCCTTGGCAACAGTTTCTTTCTAGCCACCCTCTCATACAGTCTTTAGTTATGCAAAACTCAAATTAAATAGATGTGGGTGCATCTTCACTCTACTCTCAGCCACTGTATGTATGTAACTCCTTTAGAGTGACTGTTGGCCTCAATGTGGCCTCCCTGAGGCTTGAGGAAATGCCTTGTCCAGCCAGTGTTTCAGTGGTGTGATACTCTTGAATACAAATTCTGACAGCAAACATATGCTTTGCAGTCTTTTATCAATAAATACATTCTAATTCTGGCAGTGGGGGACGAAGTAATTAAGTTAAATAAATAAATAGAAAATACAATACAAAAGTATTTGCCTTTAAATGTACTTAAGTATCCAAAGTATTGGGTTCCCTGGTGGTCTAGTGGTTAGGATGCGGCGCTCTCACCGCTGCGGCCCGGGTTCGATCTCCGGTCAGGGAACCAACCCCAGCCATTAGGGTTGCACAAGCCTTAGTGCCGGTCCCATGCCCGGATAAATGGGGAGGGTTGCGTTAGGAAGGGCATCCAGCATAAAAACATCCAAATCAAACTTGCGGATGATCCGCTGTGGCGACCCCTAACGGGAGAAGCCGAAAGAAAGTTTAAGTATCCAAAGTGTTATGGCTATAATGTTCCTATTATCGTTTTTGTCAAAGACTCTCACTTTATGTGAATAGACTCTGTCACTCGTAGCACACCAATCTATCAATAGAATGATATTAATGAGTCAAACACTGACTGATCTCTAAAATAAATCGTGCAAATAAGGACACGGGGGTGCTGTGGAAAGTTAGAGTCAGGAGTTTCCTTCCATCATTTATTCCTCTTAAAATCTTCTGCTTGCTGTTGAACTGATGCTGAACTGTATGTTCGTGCTAAATAGATACCTCCAAGTGCCGATACACGAAAAAGCTACTTAAGTACAGTAACGAATTACATTTGCTCTGTTATTGTCCACCAGTGGATTCTGTTCCACGAGGTCACAGACTAAGAAAACTACCAGTCTGTAACGCTCTGTTGGAGAGAATATAGTGAGAAACGAACTGGGAATTTAAGTACTTGAAAACAATCGTGTAGCTATTCTGAATTGGGTGCTGAGGTCGAATTTCTCTCAGAGGCAGACCTGCCAGGATTTGCAATAGTCCATTTTTGAGATGAGGAGGAACTGAACCACCATCTGAGCAGCTAAGAAGTAAAGCAGATAAAGGACTTTTTCTAGAACGCTGGACAGCCACAATAACGTTTGGCACTCTTTTGCAGCGGATGCCGCCAGCCTTCTGGGAATCCTGAATGACATTACGCCGCTCCACACGCCAACGCTTCCACCTCTGTCACCTCACCCGTGTTCCAGCACCCATCCACCCACACACACCATCACTAGTGTGAACACTGGTCCGAACCTCACCCATAACATGAACCAAGTTAGTTTCACTTCGAATCAAAACCCTCAGGCTAACGCTGAACTCGACAGACTGCTCCACAACAACGGTAAGGGCAAGTGTGTTTATATATAACAGTTTCTTAACAAAAGATTTTCATAGGCTTTAGTCTTTGTGGGGTTTTTTTTCCCAGTTGTTCCTGCAGAATGGTTCGGTAATGCCGAGTCGTTGAGAGAGAGCTTCAGAATCGCTAACAGTTTGGACTGGTCTAATATAGATCTCACCAACCACCCTGGTCAGTTCGCACATACTGCATATTGTTTGTTGTATTTTGATACACAATTAGACATTAAATGGTTTCCTTCTGTATTCCAGACCTGGTAGAGAGCATGCGTCAAGCAGAACTCTGTGACTGGGCGCTGGATCCAGCTCTCTTCACTTCGCTCTGCGATTCGCTCAATCGCTTCTTCACCCACAGGGGTATCGGCGGCTCGGCCTCTGGCAGCCCGTCCACTATGAACCCTTTAGCATCGCCACTTAACAACATGCAATCGGCTGCTCATCTGTCGCATTTAACGCAGCCCTCTCCACTTAGCTTACCTTCTCCGCTCCCGCACTGTGGTGGTGGTGGTCCATCTGTTCAGAGCCACAGGAAAACTATGACTCCTCAGAGCCATAGTCAGAATTCCCAGAGGAACTTCGAAGCCCAACCAGTCACAAGCCATCATCTGCCCTCCAATGGTAAGTCTATGATCAAATCTGGACACCTATTTATTAAATTATAGAGCAATGGCTCATCAAAACTTGCAGTTGCGTAGGTCAGAAATAACTTGTGGATGCGAGAGATCAAAGGAGAACAGGCACATTGGTTTGAACTGACAGGAATACTAAAGTGAATCATCACTCTGTACAGCCACGGTGAGCAGAAAAGCATCTCAGGACACAGAACATACCTGAACCCGACTCGATCTACTGCTTTACCTCATCCACCGCGAGTTTCAATGAATTCAGAGATACTTTTCTACTCACCACGGTTGAACAAAGTGGTGATTTACTGTAGCCTTCCTGTCAGTTTACACCAATCAATTCGTTCTCCTCTGATATCGCTCATCAGCAAGGTGGTTCTGAGCCCCACAACTGCTGCTCACTGGCAATTGTTTTTTTAAACGCTACACTCTTCTGTCATCCGTAGCTGTTCAAGCACAACCGTTGACACCTCAAAATCGACCCCCAATGAAGCAGCTACACAGCAACAGTGAGGAGATTCAGGACGACTTCGATTGGGATTCACTGATTGTGTGAAAACTTTGCGAAATCCGCGGACTTTTGAAACTATTTGAAATAATTCAGCGATTTATTCGATTTTATTGGAGCCATCAAATTATTGTTTTTTTTTTTTCCATAATGTGCTGCTGGCTCATCTGTAATATTTTAACCAGTCAAAAAAAAAAAAATCCTTATTCAAAACATAGATTTTCAAATCTTTCAAAAGGCCCATTGGGACAGGACTCAGGCTGCCCCATGTTTTCCAGGGAGGAGCAGTAGACGGGAGCGTTAATTACCAGAGACATGGTTTGTTTACCAAACTGAACTCATTAAAAACACTCTAGAGCTTCCATAAACTCTTGTTGTAGTACATAATTGCAAATACTTAAGTGTAAGTACAGGCATCGTGCCTGTGACGTACAAAACTATTTCTGTCTTGGAAAAGGGGGATTGTGGAGTGGGTAACGTCTGTTCATCAGTGATGTGTGTGCACCAAGGTGACCTTGTTCCCCATACAAAAGGCTGACGAGAAAAAAAAAAAGGTCTCTGCTGCCAGACTTGACTTTTGCTGTATGTTGCTGCCTATATTATGTTTTACAGCCTAATTCAAGTGGTAGAGTCTCGCAACAAAATGCTGTTTGTCCTTGTTAATGATAAAATCAGCCTCCTATTCCAGATGCCTTTAGATACCTTTAACTGGGGGTGTATCATTTATTCCACTGATAATTGTAAAATATTTGAAGGCCCATGTAAGACATGAAATGCTGTTTGCTCTGAATTGAGCACTTTTTATGCTCGGTCCATCCACCAAATAATATTCATTAATCAAATGCAGTGACACTAATTAAATAGAAACAGAAAACCTATGCCTGTGGTCATAGTGTGCAGTACAAGATAGCAGTACTCCCCCCCTCCCCCCCCCTACAGACAACCAAAATACTATTTAGTATTTACAGACAGATTTATCGTTTTTTTTTTATTTTAATTACACTTAAAAATTCCTTGTATGTTACTGCAATTTTTTTTCTTTTTTTTTTAATGCTAAGCTATCAGTGTATTTCGACTGAATACTGTGTGTGAAAACTATTATAAAATATTTTCAACTGTCCAATTCTTTCAGCACTTCATCAACTTTCATCAACAAAATAAACCAGGCACCGCAATATTCTATGCCTTGCGCCGCAATAAAAACAGATTTGATATGTGTGGGAATGTCTGCCTTTTTTTTTTTTTTTTTTTTTAAATGAACACAAACCAGAAAAACTTTAATTTTTATCTTTTTTTTTTTTACATTTATTTTTTTTCCTCTTCCATTTTTTGAAATGTGAATTTCACAGTCAACACCATAATCTTTTAGCTTACCCAGTATAAGAGATATCTTCATATATAAAATAATTCATCAAAAGTAAATTAAGAATAACAGCATGGATTGTTATTCAGTCACCCCCCCCCCCCACCTTTTTTTTTTTTTTTTTTTTTTTTTTTGTTACCATTTAAATTTTTAGAAAGATTTCATCCAGGTCACGATTTTAGAAGCGTTTTTGGTGAAATGTGAGAATAAAATCTTGTGTCCCATGTGACAGTAATGCTTCAAGTCACAACAACCAAAAAATAAAAAATAAAACTGTGAAAGGAAATGAATAAAAGGACATCAACACTAAATACAGATGCTTTTGTGGACAAGCACTGAAAAGTGTCACTGTAATGCAGACGCAAACTTCCCCCCCACCCTCCCCCCGAGGCGGTTTCATGTAATAAACACAGCGTTAGGGTACGTGGACAGACATGACACACGCTCGCATACGACCTTTCTGTGTCAACCCACAGGTGCAGAAGCATTACTTCATCAGTCTGCAATGAAATGTCACAGAGTAAAGCAGGTTAAACCAGGCATCGCATTCAATGGCTGCATTTCAAAATCAAGAAAATCGATAATAAATTAGAAACCAAAGGAAAAAAAAAAAATTACACGTTGAATTAAATTAAAAGTAATACACCCGGTTTGATCAGAGAGGTTGCTGAAATGCAAAGACGATTCGATCTCAGTCCAAAGCATTGGGAGTTTAAGCGCTTCCTTCATGCACACTCCGTGTGTATTCCTCTATTACTTCCTGTCTAGGGTAGGGAGGTGTGGGTGATTCAAATCTATCAGTTTATTAGTGGCGTACTTTCTCTCCCTTATTCTTCGGCCATTCAGCTCTCTGATTTTCTGTGCAATAAAAGAATTACATTTTGCACAACAGCGCTGACTGAATGACCCCTCCTCGATCATGCATGTGCAGGTCAATCCCACCCCTCCGCCCGAAAAAAAAAACAAAACACGTTAATGAAAAGAACTAAAATGAAACAAATCTTTATCTCTCCCCATTACCATTATTTAAAAAAAACAACAAAAATAAAAGCAAATTGAAATGGAATAAAGTGAAATCTGAAATGCTTTAAATATAATGATGTACCCACAAGTTCTCATGTGGCACACTGTGTGGTTGATTGGGCAGTTTTTCAAGTGGTAAGGTCAAAGAGAGGAGCTGTGAAAATTTCTCAGAGAAGAAACGGATTGGTGCTTGCACCTGTAGCCCCACCCTCTGTCACAGATCCTCCGGCCCCCATAACCCCGCCCATTCCCGACGGGCCGCCCAGAACTAGCGCTGGCTGAGGGACTCCCGCTGAGCCCATCAGCATGGAGTTTCCTGCAATGCCCATGGGAGAAATTCCACCAAAAGGCATTCCCATTGGACTAGACTGTACCATTCCCATGCTCATGCCGGGGGCCACCATAGGGACCCCCATTCCTGGCATGCTCATCCCAGGCTGAATTCCAATTGTAGGCATCTGGCTCATCATAGGGTTAGGAGGGACAGGACTGGTACGTAGCTGGCTTAGACCAAGTGAGGAAGGTTGAGGGGAAATGGAGGCCATTGGGGTCACTCCAAACGGGTTCGAAGATGAAGCTGGCGTTGGTGACACGCCCCTGCTGGAAATGGTGCTGCCTGGAGTCACTGCCATACCTGGTGCAGGTGAGGGGCCTATGAGAAGAGGAAGAGAGTGAATAACAGTGCATTAGTAATTTATTAGAAAGCATGAAGAAAACCACTTAGTCCTTTCAAAACCAGTCCCTACTCTGTGACTGAAGAAAAGGGTTGTGGGATGAAGTCACGGTGGGAGGGGTCTGTCTGGGTTTGGGTTTTGATGATAGGAGGGAGTCCAAATCCACCAGCGCTGCGTTAGGCCCCAGGAACGACTCCGGCGTTTTCCGAACCGGCAGAGAGGAGCCGAGCGACGAGAGATCAAACGGCACTGGAGAGCCTGTGCTTCCTCCACCGCCTGCATCGCTGCCCGTTACTGAGGAGCCTCTCCTCTCTGGATCTCCTGAGGTAGGAAATGACAAAAGGATGAGCCCGAGTGATAAACAGGAAGAGAAGATTTTTAATAATTGATCAGTGCTGCCTCCCACATGCTGATCAGATAATAGACGACATGAGGGACCAATGAGTGATGGGGTGGAGGGGGGTTAAGGGGCGTGTATAAGAGTATGAAACATGATACTGTCTTGGACATTTTTCTTTTCTTTAATGACGTCATAACATTTATTTTTGTATACAGCCAATTGTACAACTTGTGTCAAAACATTATGAAGATGAATGGAAGCTTAAGAGTTGTTTTCTAGTGGGAGAAAATGGGTAGCACACAATCATGTCAACTTCACATTCGTGCACACATTTTGACAAGAAACATGCTGAGCAAAGCCCTGACATTTTGGATGGAGAGAATATGAGCTTCTTTAACTGGTAAGCCAACTTTAACACAAATTCTTGCTAGCTAACAGGAAACGGTAGCAGGAGCATGCAGACATAAAAAAAAGAAAAAACGATCAATTCAAAGGAACAGGTTTTACAGTTATCTCAGCTTTTCATTGTATTTTCTTCATGAACGGGTTGCAAATGAGTCATTCTCTGACAAAGTGATACCTGATTAGTCAGTCCACTTTTCTTTTTTATTACATGCTCAAAGAACAGACTGCAATCATCATTTGTTAAGTCCTGTAAGCGAGTGCTGACTGAACTATATGTAGTTTCTCCGTTACACGGCTGACGTGTTGGAACGTGTACCTGTGCCATTTGTCTGTCTAGTAGAACCACTCCAGGGGTCAGAGGTCAGAGCATCACTTGCGGGGGCAACCCCTTCCCCAGTCCAGGGATCGGACGACCCTGAGAGTGAGGATGGGGCCGCAGGCACTGATGAAGCCCAGGGGTCTTTACTGGGAGGAGTGACGGCTGGGAAGGACAGATGAAAGGATCAGAGGTCGAGAATCGCACGCATGCAGACTGGAGTCAAATTTGTAGTTTATTATCTCTCCTATCAGTCAAGGGTTTGCTCTGATGTAATTCAGATGTAATACAGAAGGTAAAAAAAATGCTTTGCTGACTGTAAGCTCAGTATTTCAGCCTGTAGCAGCCCACTGGTGTCTGGTGACAATGTAAACTTTGGTAAACTTTGAATTACTACAGTAATTGTGGGCATGACGCATTAAAAGCTTGCTGTATTAAAAACTTTACAGGATCACCATGCATGTGTGAGACTACACGTATATCCACATTGTAAATCAGAATAAAACTTATTAATAATGTGCTATCATTATGCCTTCAATATTCATATTTTTGGGGTGAACATGAGCATGACAATGTTAGTCTTCAGACAGTCTTGTGTGTGTCATCATCATGGCAACAAGATTCACAATGCTACACCAGATTTTTTTTTTTTTTTATATCAAAGTCATGGTGTTTGTAACAAGACAGCAACGGGTCATGCAGGGGAAATACACCAGGGTGACATGGTGGACAAGACTTCACCAAAAAAATTATTTGTAATGTAAAAAGTCCATGATTAAGTTTTTTAATTGAGAGAGAGAGAGAGAGAGAGAGAGAGAGAGAGAGAGAGAGAGAGAGTCTTTATGTGCTTGGAAGCAGCTCACCTGTAGAGGCCCAGGGGTCCGAATTCACTGCAGCAGATTCACCCCATGGGTCTGGTGGAGGGGCTACTGTAGATGGTCCTCCCCCCCATGGGTCAGTGCTAGGGGGTGAGGCAGGGGACACTGCCCCCCAGGGGTCACTGTGGCCCCATGGTCCTGCTGAAGGGGCAGGGGTGACGGCTGGAGGAGGAGATGGACCAGTGGAGCCTGGAGCTGCTGGAGCACCCCATGGATCTACAGCACTCAACTCCATCAGAGAGGACTGAGAAGAGAAACAGGTAAGAGAACAGCACAAGGCTTGAACGTGGTTCTGCCGCAAGAGTGGGGCATATGGCAACATTAGTCGGACAACAGAAACATATTTTCTATATCGAATAGTTCTTAAATGCCACAAATTAGACTTTTCTTCAGTAGATGATTTATGTGACTACTAGCAGGAAGCAGAAAATTAAATATAAGCATGTATACATCATTTTTCATGAATGATCATGATGCATCGTTTCAAGACAGAAATGATCCGTGTTATGATTAACTGATGGTTTAACTAGTTCCCTAATACCATGATGATGATAGTAAATAACTATAATCAGTAGGGGTGTAACGGTACACATTCGTACCAAACCGTTTCGATACGGGGCTTTTGGTTCGGTGCACATGTGTACTGAATGCAATAATTTTTACGTGCGGAACGTAGTTAAAATCTGGGTTGCCTCACAAAGGTATTAAGTGACGGACCGCAAGTTTGTTTAGTCTCCGTCTCGTACTGTGAGTGCAATGTCACTGTTTTTTTTTTTTTTTATTAATAAACTTATAAAGGAGTATATTTAAAAAAAAAAAAAAAAAAAGGAATTAAGAGTCAGCGCAGTGTCACTGTGGCTACTCAGTCCGTACCAGAAATAAGATTTGTATTGCGTTGTAAAACGGCTGTTTTGCGCTTGTGTGAAATCGCTGCCACTTCCTGCCTTCGCTTTTTACGACAGTCTAGCGATACGGATTCTTTAGTGTTTTACGTACAGCTTCAAGTATTTCTGTAAAATGAGAAAATCCTGACAATTCCGCATATCGAGGGAGTGAATGATTGAAAGATGGACGCAGGACATATCTTTAGAAAATTTAATATTAATATGTAATACACACACACACACACACACACACACACACACACACACACCTGTATTACCAAAATGTTGTCGAACAAAGGTCAACTTGAATTTTTCCATTTATAAAATTTAATTAAATTTAATTTATGCCAATTTTGTCAAATTACTCTATTTAATCAATATAATAAAAAAAATAATCTATTTGATTTTTATATATTTTATTTATATTATATATATTTATTTATTTATATTTCATTTTGTGTACCTTTACACCCCTAATAATTATTAAACCAATATAGACAAACAATAAACATTACTGGCCACTCTATCCAAACACTAGGGAAATCTCAAATCTGATTGGTCAGAAAATAGATTTTCTCTAAGAGCACAACTTTGACAATAGGCTCATCTAATATTTATGGAAGGAGTCTCCAGTTTTAGTCAAGATTTTCCTTTGGTATCACACTGTGCTATGTCGCCTTGTTTTGCTGGGTTTGGACGACACACTCCAAACGACTGCAGGATACACACAGCAGATACTAATGCACAATCGTGTAGTTTGATTGAGCCTTTAGAGCACGCTTCACATCGTGTTTTATTCCTCACATAAACAGGCATGGTGTACATCAGGAGATAAAACGTGAGGAAGTGAAAACTTATAATGACTGCCTTGAACACAGTGACGTGTTTCGAAATCTTTATTGCTCTTTTTATGGTTTAACGGTGAGCCTGTGTCTACATTCGAGAGAGTCCCTGTTGAAAGGGCATTTGGGAACTGATAAGAGATGGATAAAAACCCTGTTGTTACATTGTTTAGCTAATAATTATTAGAGATGACCAGAAATACAGAACGTATCCTTGATAAGGATAAGAATAAAAAAAAAAAAACGGTTCGAGTTAGCCTTTAAAAAAAATTACGACTATGCCTCCCACTCACACACTCATGTACACACCTCTTCAGGTTTGGTTTTCTCCCTCTTGCTTTCCTCGATGGCCATCTGCAGCCTGAGATCGTCCCCCCTTCGCAGACGCTCCTCCTGTCGATCACATGCCATCAGATCACAATAAAAAGTTTTAGGCGATTTAAAGCAAACTTTTATATTGGATTAGGGATTAATTACTGTAGTGGATGGTTTTATGGCATGCTTTCATTTCTAGCACTAATCAAGTCCGACTACATATGATTCAAAACATCAAACTTACGTTCATCAACTGCAAAAACCATCATAAACAAGAGAATTCAGTGATACAGACTTATATTCTGATTACATTTCTGTAGCCTTTTCTGGTTAACAGTGTAAACTGATTGTGCAGTGAAATTAGGCTGAAGTATATCGATGCTCCATTCCAAATTGATCTTTGATTTTGCGATTGAATTTTGGAATGTGCACATGAAAAGCGATACGGGAGTAGTTTTCTCCCCCGGGATCTGGGTGACCCTTATCCCTGACCTCTTGGTGAGCCTCCTGGCTGATCGTGAGCGCGTAGCGGAGTTCTGCATCCTCCAGAGGGTCAGCACTAGTCTGGGGGAGAGGGGTGGAGGGGTGCAAGGACAGGAGTGAGTGAGTGAGTGAGTGAGTGGGGGCTTAGGCAAGTTGAAGGGCTTGAGCTCATTAGTTATGATCCCTACTACTACAGAAGAAGTGAAAGTAGGCGGTGAGTAAGAAAGCAAGCGCAGAAGTGAAAGTGGTTGGGGAGGGGATGTGAAACTAGTAAGTGTTAGATATAGAGAACAGCAAAACAAAAAAAGACTAAGAAGGATGTCAAAAAAATAAATAAAAAAGCCCTAAAAACAAATCTGTACGCTTTAATCTCAGTGCCAGAAATAAGGGAATAAAGTGAAGTTAAACAAAACTAGTCTTAATGTAGAACTTAATTTTGCATTAGTCCTCTTGTCCTCTTATAACTGAACCTTACCTGGTTATTCATATGCTTCTCTGACTACAGAAAAAAATTTGCATCAATGTTTTTAACATTTCTAGTTTCCTCCTGTTCACCGTAAATCTCTAAGAATTATTCATGCTGCATTCAAGTTTTAAAGAGTATATTAAACTATTATTAATAGAATATTCCATAATATTTATCAAGTATACGTTTCAAAAAATCGTTGATTTCCTCTTTTACCTGTTCCCAGAGGACGTGAAGCTGATTGGGTGAGTAATTTTACCTGCTCCGCCTCTTCCTTGCTCATGGCCAGTGCCAGCTGCAGCTGGAGGTCCTCCTCCCCTGAGCTCTGTGGCCACGCCTGCTCCGCTTCCGAACCCGAGTGCAGTCCTAAAGTAGGAGCCGAGGGAGCCGAAGACGCTGGGGGTTAAACAGCTAGGCATTATGGTTTGAAAAACAGTCATTTCTTCATGTGGCCGAGCGCGACGTTCCCCCGATCACGCTGCGCTAAATACAAGCATCACAACGCTCTCCCTTTCAGTAGACGAGGCAGCGTTTAATGTCATTCGCTGAACGACTCACCACTTGAGGTCTGTGCCATCTTCTCTTTGGTCTTGAGTGCGTGGACCCTCTCTTCCCGTAGACGTTCCTCGTCTTTCAAAAGTGTCACCAGCTGCTTGGCTTTCTCTCTTACATTCACACCCTGAACACACACACACACACACACACACACACACACACACACACACACAATCAGTAAATGATTCCAAGTTCATTATTACATATTTTACTCTGAATCAGACATAAAATCAGCCTCACAAACTGGGGCACTGAAACCATGGTCATTTAAAATGAGCGCAACTGGACGAAAGCCAAACTGTGCAGCTTCCTCTTGGTCTCAAATTAGAACAAACTAAGGGTTTTGAAAAAAATGCTTCACCTAAGCATTTTGACTATCATCAGCTAACATAAATAACATGCACCAACAACACAACCATATTCTCAAGTTTGTGGCATCATGTCACAGATGCTTGAACTCGAGTTAAAAATAAAATAATGTCCACTTCAGAAACAGCATTTAATAAAATAAATAAAAATTAAAAAAAAAAAAAAAAAAAATGTACGTTGCTTAATTTCGTGTCATTCTAATGCATCTCTTTTGTTTGGGTATATGCTGCTAGGAGTCTGAATATATCGGGCATATTTTGATTATACATTTGATTACAAGTGTTAAATACACATCCTGTTATCTTGATTTCAAAGTGGAAACCAAAGACACATTTTTATACTACGCTCATTTTGGAGTTTGGGTAAATAATTGTACCACTAAGAATGTTGTATTAGACATGCATCACTGCTTCAAAATGCTGAACACACAAGTTGTTCTTCAACAATTTAAAAAGTTGGATATAATGGAAATATAATGACTGGACATTCGAGGTCACTCAGATGAGCATGGGTTCCCTTTTGAGTCTGGTTCCTTTCAAGGTTTCTTCCTTATACTATCGGAGAGTTTATCCTCGCCTCTGTCACCACTGGCTCACTCGTATAGTCACATTCTAATTGATTCTGTAAAAGCTGCTTTGGGACGATGTCTATTGTTAAAAGTGCTACACAAATAAAAAGTTAAATGAAATTTTATTCATACTATTACATTTGGAGACTGAAATTATTTGCACAATAATTTGTACCATATTTTACTTCTGTCATTGTTGCACCGTGACAAAAATGGATACAACTCGAATACAGTATATTTTAAGTTTCCAGGAGATAAGCAGGAAATATTGCACCATCTGGCACCATCATGTCATCAACGTTAGACTCATGTGCAACATAAGATAGTTACTGAGGACATTATTAGAAATACTATACTATTACTATTTAGCGCCTCAATTTGCTTTCAAAACTAGTCCACGTTGACTCACACGATTCCTGCAGATTTAGCAAATCCACTTCCATGCTGCATGTCCTCAATTCATCAATCTTTGACTGGGATCCACAGTTTCCCAAAGGTGTTCCACTGAATTTAAACCAGAGACTGGGAAAGCCACTGAAGAACATTGACCTCATTGTCATGCTCATGAAACCAGCATGAGACGAACTCATGACAGTGCATTATTATGTAGGAAGTAGAAGATGTACATGATGAGCTACAATACTCAAACAGTCTGTGGCATTTAACTGAGGAGTGATTTTCATTAACGGCGAACAAGAAAGCATTCCCCACACCACCTCTGCAGGCCTGGAATAGTTGGATACAAACTGGAAGGCAGGTTCACTGACAATAGAATTCAGTCATTGTCTTTTCCTGGTGTAGCTCATCTACCTCAATGATTGACATGTTGTGCATTCTGAGATGTTTTCCGGTCACCACAACTGTGCATTGTGGGTAAGTTGTAACCTTAAACCAGTTTAGCCATTCTCCGCTGAATTCGCTCATCAACGAGATGTTTCAATCTGCAAAACTGCTGCTCGGTGGATGTTATTTTTTTCTCTTTATTGCACCATTCTGTTGTACAACACTCAAACCAGCCTGCCTGGCACCAACAATCATGTCACGGTCAATCACATTTTACCTCCATTCTGATGATTTATGTAAAAATGATCTGAAGCTGCTGGGCCATAACCACATTATTTTATGCATTGTACCGCTGGCACACAGCTGGCTGATTAATTCACTGCCTGGCTGAGTGGGTGTACTGATTTTCCTACGAAAGTTCTCAGTGACTGACTGCATAAATAACACTGTGTTCTTTGATATGCACAGCCAGTTTATTTCATTTGCACCATCACTTGTGTACACTATTAATGTGTTGTTGCCTTCTACTGGATGATGCGTGAACTGCAGGAACAAAAGAATGATTTCGAGTCTTGCTGGTAGAAACGTGTTAGCGCCAAATAAAAAATTAAAGGCCTTTCTGTTACCCAATATAATGTTCTTTATAACACAAACTATAGAAAAGACACCACAAGACCGAACACTAATTCAATGTGCAATCAAAAACATTGTGTGAATGGATCAGTGGGAGATGGAAATTGAAGTGCTTAGAAATGCACTTCTTGGAAATGACTCCAGCTAAGGAGATGATGTGGTTGTTGTTGTTGTTTTCTCCTGTTATTGGCCGTCAAATCATCTGCATATTTGATTTGGCACACTTTCAACTCTCGCTGGCCTTCCTGATGCAACCATATAATTTAATCTGGGCCTGGGTTCGGCACGGAGAGTGCACTGCTTCGTTTAACCCCTAGTGGCCCGGTTGGTCCTCTGCCCAAGAATCGAACCCAAGCCACGGTGGTAAAAGTCTCTCAACCACCAATGAACGTTGCGGCACAACCACAGATGACATACAATGAATCAATGAATCTATAGAATCTCACATATCGTTTATACAAGCACAAAGAGAGGAAGAAAACGCACGAGATAAAATCCGTCGCAAAAAAGAATGACTATTTTCTGCGCCGCCTTCACTAATCCTACTCCCTACTGTGCAAAGAGGCAGTGGTGTACTTACAGATGGTGCAATGGAACTGCTGACATTTTCTACGCCCTAAATGCATTTGATTCTGACTGACAACAGAAGCTGACAGTTGGTGAGATTGAATACTCAGATGGTGTTCAATTGCTTTCCAAATCTGAATTGGCTGAAAAACTGTTGAAAGAGATTTATTAATTGAAATAAAGCTCTAATGCTTTACTTCCACTTAATGATATGAGGATGGAGGCTATTTTCTGTGCTATAAACCAGTATGCACTTTGAATTCCACCGATTGCGGTAAGTTTGAGCGGGTTTTTCCCTCTGCGTGCATCTTTACCTGGTCTTTTCCGTCTCTGTCGATGTACTGGAAGTCTTTGAGTGTCTGGACAGCGTAGATGTTTTCCCTGCATTGCTGCGCCACTCGTTCTGAACCCGTCTTAATCAGATACTCCATAAGAGTCATAGCCTGAAACAAATATGGAAAAATTGATGGTAAAAGTGATGCTCTCACCTAAACAAAGTTTAGACAGTTTAGGTGAGGTCCTGACCTTATACACGTGCCTCCAGTTCTTCCCATGGTCATTGAGTCTCTTCCACACCATGCTCATGATTTCTGAGAAGGCCACTACGTTATATGTCAGATCTGCGATCTCTGACATCAGAGAACTTGATGGACCCCAGGGGTCATTGGAAGTTGCTTCCCTGACCTGTAGAAGGACGAAAAGAAAAAAATAAATAAATTCAGTCAAGTTTTTTAAAATAGATATTAGAAAGGATAGAAGTAATACCAAAAGCACACAAATATTCAGGAACAAAGTTGCTTTTTTTATACAAATGAAATCTACAGACTGATCTCACGAGCAGAATAGTACAATAATAAGGAAGGTAGATGCTTAGAGAGAAAAATCGGCTGAAATGAAATCAACCGCTTACCTTAATCTCCGCTTCAGAGTAATTGTGAACAATATTCTTCACTTGTCGCCTTAGCGATGAGGTCGACATGGCAACAGAGTGGCTATCGGGTTCCGGTGAAATCTGCAAGGTTGGAAAACAAGGTCTGAAAGAGGAAAAATGAAAGCAGCACAAATGCCAACAAAGATGACATTTAAAACAAAAATGTTTAAATAAAAAAAAATTAAAAATAAAAAAGGAAGGAAGCTTCTTAAGTATTTAAAAAATCATTAACAGTGAAGATACACATCAGATTAAATGTCATTTTTATAATTCATTAAGAAAAGTGATTATAGATATGCCACAATCATTTAATCATCTCTACATACAGCATAAGTATTGTTTGAGGTGAGCTTTTAATTTGATGTGTCTAGACATCAAAATATAGACTATAGGCATAAATATTGGGACACCTGACTTTTCCAGCCATATGCAGATCTTCCACAAACTGTTACCACAGAGTTGGAGATGCAAAATAGTTTTTTAGGATTTTTCCTTCACTTGAACTACGAACACACTCGAAAATCCAGTGGAACACCTTCCCAGAAGAGTAGAGCAAACAGGAAAATGTGAAATGGGATGCTCAGAAAGCACAAACAAATATTATGGTCAGGTGTCCACAAACTTTGGTCCATATAGTGTACATTGATAATGCAGCATGCATAGAACTCCATTTATAGGTGTACAGACATGTAAAGTGATCAAGTCTGAACTTCCTCCTCTGAAAAGTCAGTTTCCTCTTTATTTCAAATCAGACGAGGCAAAAGATGTTTCGGAAACACACTTCTCCTGCGATTGAAACCTTGCGTTATAAAGATTAAATAAAAAAAATCACATGTTATATTCTAGTTCTTATTCCTACATTTAAAAAAAACATTTTCAAATAAAAAAAAACTTCACAAACTCACATAAGTCCATCACCCAAGTTCCATTTAAGTCGTATATAAATACACTATAGGGACAAACGATTGTCCCTACTGACCTGCTTAGAAGATTTGTATGTGCTTTGTAAACATCCCATTTCACATTTAGTCCTCATTTGTTGCTGTAATAACTCTGTGATTGTGGAGATTTGTGTTCATTCAGCCTCAAGGGCAGTAGTAAATTCAGGTACTGATTTAGGATGAGGAGGCCTGGGGTGCAGTCTGCATTTCAATTTATCCCAAAGGTGTTCAACAGGGTTGAGGTCAAAGCTCTAGAGCAGGCCACTCAAGACCTCCCACTTAAACTCATGTAAACCAAATCTTCAAGGAGTTTGCTTTGTGTTCAGGGGCATAGACTTGATGGAACAGGTTTAGGTCTCCTAGTTCAAGTGAAGGGAAGATTTAATGGTGCCACATCCAAAAGCATCCTATACAACTTTGTGGAGAAAAAAAAACAAAACATATGGCTGGAAATGTCAGGTTTTTAAATACTTTTATCCATATAGTGTAGCAACTAAATGCTTCTCCCTTCTGAGTGTTATATTCATTTTGTAGAATATTGCTTAGAGAAGAGAAGGGTATCTTAACAAAAAGAAAGCAACCTGCGCCACCTGTTTTCAATTTCTCCACAAAATTGACTGCTCCTGAAACACACGTATCAAATTCTATTCAAGAATGTTTGCCTGGAAAATAACTGTGAAATTGAAAATGTCAAGACAGCATATTGCTATAAAAAATAAATAAATAAATAATAATCCAAATAAAGAAATTATTGCAAATCTAATCTTATGAGTGCACAAGTTAGATTAGCTGATCAAATGTTTTCAAATTTTTGGAATCTTTTGACCACTATACATTCATTTTCTTTTCCTTATTTACTGCTAATTTCTTTTCGTACAGATTCACTATAAATATCAAAGGCTTGTATTTAAACAAGACCCGAGTTCTGCTGGCCGGATGTTAGGAAACCTGTATCTCATAATACAGAAGGTATACTGTAGTGTATCGCAGAAATGCCTTTTCTTTATGTAATTAACGCTTACAAAAAAAAATATCAATAAAATAAAATTATTTCCTATCGAATTTGCACTAAAACTGTGAAAATAGTCGGTACATTTTTCACTGCCACAGTCTTTATATTTATTCACCGTACTTATGTTTACAAAGTTCTGTCTGTCACTCACTACATTTTGAACTAACCGAAAGAGAAAACAAAAAAATACAAAATAAAAATAAATACAAATGCACTATTGAGCTGACTGAAAAGTTGAGGCAATGTGTTTACATCATCTCCTGCAGTGACATAAGAATTTGCTAAGTATGTCAATGTAAATGTGATGTAAATTTACATTAGTGGATCTTTACCTATGCACGTCAGTCTCTCAGTCTCTGTGTGTGTCTGCGTGTGTCTATCAGGTCCGGTGAGTCTCGGTTCCAGGTGCCGGAGCCCCTCAGCTTGTCGGCTGCACTAAACCTCTGCGGGGCCGCATCAGGACCCAGAAGATCCGTGTGGAATTAAAAACTGCGGAGGAGAATAGGGAAATAAGGATTCGAGAATGAGGTGTAACAGTAAGTAGGCAGGAAAGAAAACTATCTGCCTGTTGAATATTGCAGAGCGTCGCTGTGTCGCTCTCGCTGCACTTGTTCTTCCCTCTGACGGTCCACTTTCACTCAACATCTAATCTCACTCTTCTCCATGTCCTACCATTTATGTGGAGAAAGATATCAGTCTGAGATTGGTGTGTGTGTTCACGACAACACCCAGTCACAGTGCAGTACAGCATGTACAAAAAAACCTCCCTCCTTTACATAAATATAACTGATAACACTCATCGAAATGCACTCGGCTCTCCAGTCTCATACCGGCACTATGTACTTCTGAAACGACATCGAATCTGGAGCAAAGGACAAATGGAACCACTGCATATTAAAACTGATTAATGTTTATATTTTGTATGTAGTACACAAGTAAACTAACAAGGAACATTTTATTACACATTTTTATTGCCATAATAAGTTATCATCAATTATCAACACATCAACATTACCATCTTAATTTAAAAATCTGTCAAAATATAAATAACTCTGCGTGAGGGGAAAATGAAATGAACTGTTCACGGCAAGCGAGTTTTTCTCCCAAGCTTCTGTCTTCCTATAGCCAAAATACACCGTACAGACAAGCTTGTGGACACCTGACACTTGTGAACATTCCATTCCATTTAATAATCTAAACTCTTCTGGGAAGATGTTCCACTAGATTTTGGAGTGTGCTTATGGAGATTTGTGCTCATTCAGCCACAAGGGCGTTAAAGTAAAGTCGGGTACTGATGCAGGGTGAGGAGGCCTGGGGTGCAGTCCGGATTCTAATTCATCCCAAAGGTGTTTAAGAGGTTTGAGGTCAGAGTTCTACAGCAGGGTACTCAAAATCTTAAGACTCCAACCAATGAAAGCACATGTTCATGGAGCTGGCTTTGTGCACAAGGGCATTGTCATGCTGGAACAGGTTTTGGGTCTTCCAGGTCAAGTGAAGGGAAAATGTAATGTTTACTATATACTATGTGCCTCCAACGTTGTGTTAACAGTTTGGGAAAGAACCACACATGGTAAGAAAAGTCAGGTGTCCCAATAATTTTGTCCATATAATGTACACTGTAAGTGAAACAAATTACTCTGCTCATTTGTCTTCATTAAAATGGAAAGGTTTCCTGGCGGCGTTTACATTACTGGCTATATTTGCTAGAATAATAACAGCAATAACGGCGAGAGCAAAAATCAGCGAAGTGTGCGGTCAGAAGCGAACAGCCAGGCCACAAAAAACCTCCAACAAATCAGTAACTGTAAGCACAGATTGTTTTTTCAGCAATAGTACAGTCTGTCTTGCGTAAATTAATCATCGACTAAGATGCTACAAATCTAACCTTCCTGAATAGTCAGTCTTTACCTGCTCAACAATCACAGTAACCATTTGACTGATTTTTTTCCCCCCTCCACAAGTACAAGCACTTTCGTTTGCTGCCAAGACGAAAGTGAGCTCAACAGACACAACGGACTCACTTTGTGTATTGAAATGTTTGACATAAACGCTGTCTTCTTTCTTTAAAATGATAAAGCAGATAAAACTAGCTTGTGCCTTTTGCTAAAAATAATAAATTAAATTAATTACGTTTAACACAGAGTATAGAAAAAGTAAACATGCTAGGGGGTAAACAACAACAATCCAAGACAGAATATTGTCATATCAAAGAGGAACCTGAAGTTGCAAAGTGTTTAATTCCTCTAAAAATAAAACAATTTGGTGGTGATTACTGTTTCGTGAAACGAGTTAGTTCCTATTATACATCACACGAGCTAAAAACATGCCTTCCCTAAGCAGCGTCTCTTTTTGCCCTCTGCCTAATTATGACATTATTTCTCGGAATTCTGACTATTTCTCAAATATATATATTTTTGAGGTAATATAGCAATTAAACTTTCTTTCGGCTTCTCCCATTAGGGGTCGCCACAGCGGACCATCCGCATGTTTGATTTGGCACATGTTTTACGCTGGATGCCCTTCCTAACGCAACCCTCCCCATTTATCCGGGCTTGGGACTGGCACTAAGGCTTGTGCAACCCCAATGGCTGGGGTTGGTTCCCTGACCGGGTTCGATCAGCGATGAGAGCGCCGCATCCTAACCACTAGACCACCAGGGAACCTGAGGTAATATAGCAATTAAATGCATTAAATGGGTTTAGTTTTCACAGATAGTCAGATATGCATTTTTAGCAATAAAATTTACATTTATATTAAAAAAACAAATTAGTTGTTCATTTTAAAACACCCATCTAATTTTCTCTTGTATATTTAGCATTGCTCTTTAATAAAGAAAAAGTACTTCTTATCCGATAGTTACTATAGAGACAAGAATATATTATAACCTGCCTATTAACATAAACCCATCATATGATTTATGGCTGGAGCAACAGTAAGCACCGCTGTTACAAAAAAATATCAATAACTTCCGTCCGATCACGAACAAGCATGAAGTATATGGACAAAAGTATTGGAACACCTGACTTTCCCAACCATATGTGGTTCTTCCCCAAACTGTTACCACAAAGTTGAAAGCACACCATCAGATGCATTTGGATGTGGAAGCATGACATTTTCCTTTCACTTGAACTACATGACCCAAACCTTTGCTCCTTATACACCAACTGCACCCCAGGCCTCTTTTCACCCTACATCAGTACCTGACTTTACTGAATCCCTTGTGACTAAGTGAGTACAAATCTCCACAAGCACAATCCAAAGTGTGAAAAATCTTCCCTGAAGAATGGAGAATTAGATAAGAGTACATGGACACTAAATATTGAATAGGATGGTCAAAAAGCCGTCCGGTGTAGAGGTTGTAGAGAACCGACAAATTAAAGCCCGGGACAATCGGTGGTGATAATACGTCAACTAGTAGACAAGAACATCGCCTAGACCTGTATATCGAGTGCATGTATAGGAAGCACTTCCTGTATAGGAGCATAACCGCATCACAAAAAACATTCAGCAGTCCATTCATCAGTCCATCCATTCATTGAATAGTAAGTGCTTTATCCTGCACAGGGTCAACCTATAAAATAAAAAACAGCAAACACACAGATGCACATGGCCTGATGATGAGGTAGAACTACTTCTTAATCTTCTACTTGGATCTTATCCAAAATGCAGCAAAGAGCTTTGGAGCACTGAAGCGGTGTGTCCAGGAGCGGCACAGCGCGCATCATATTCTGCTGACTCATCACAGGGGGTGTAATAATAAAAGAAAGTGCAATTAAATTGCAAACGCATTACCAAATTACAGTCCACAAACTGACAACCTAGACGACCATCCACACAATGAACAGTGAAAACACAAAGGAAAAGTACGCAGCTGTGTTAGCCCAAGTCACAACACTGCTTCCTCCGTGCTTTAGTAAATGAACCGGTATGTTTGGGATCATAAGCCCATCCTTTCCTTCTTCACATGTTGGGATTTTCATTATTCTGGTAAAGGTTCATTTTGCCTTCTGATTCTAACTGCGACTTGTCATATGGCCTCTATATTTCAAGTCTTAATTCATCCTGATTCATAATTAATTGAGTCCAAATTCATCCCCTGCCCTATTTAGGATGTTTTAGGAATTTTTTTTTCCATAGCTTGTCATCAGCTGCTCTTCTTGTTTTCCTTGACCAACCTGTTCCATGTCTTCTTGTTAGTAGACCAGTGGTTTGGTTCTTTTTCATTATATGCCCAACACCTGTGCAATGGTCGATTTTCCCTCTTTTCTCAACTTCCCAGAGGCTTGCTTTTCTCCCATCAAGAGCTCTCTTGGCTTAAAGTTGGTTTATTCTTCTAACAGCAGACGCATGATTCACGTGCGAGGTTCTGAACCAAGGTCTCAAACTAAGTGTAGACATTCAAAGATTTTAATTGTTTAAATAAACAGTATTAAAGGGCACATCTGGGCAACAAGAAACACCTGTCTGTCACGTTCCAGTGTTTCTTGGGGTATATTTCCAGGTGGATTCAGACAAAAATTGCCATGATCTTCATTGTTTAACATGGCTAGATGGCATACATACATACATACATAAATACATACATACATACATACATACATACATACAAGTAAATTAATGTTTTAATCTATTGTTTCATTCATGTTTTGATTTCAAAGCCAAATGTCTTCAGCCTTCAGCAGCAAAAATGTCTTTTAGAATGGAATTGTAAGTACAGATCTATTTAGATTGGATTAGTTAATCAGGGAAACGTTTGAAATTTTGTAATCTCATGCACCCTGGGATCACGCTGACATCAAGTCAGTGATATAATATTTCTAGTGTGTTATGTCTGTCACATCAGATGATCATGCACCACTGACGACTTGGCTTTCGAGCGATCTTTCATGCACTGAAGGAAACAAGGAATTGTGGCTCTTGGTTGAAACGTTATGGTGAAACCAGAGTCTGGCAACAATGTGGGGGGGAATGTAACATATGCCGTGCTGTTAGATGCTTTTAAAATGTGCTCTTTTTCTGTCTAGTGGCCTGGTGTTTTCAGCTCTGAGCTTTGACCTTTAATGAAAAGTGACGATTGAAAATACTTTATTTGGTGTACAAAACATGCAACTTCACAAAGAGATTTATGAACAATACAGAAAGAGAAGCAGAAGAAGAAAGAGTGAAGTAGAACGCTCTCGTTTAGAAGGGCGGGAAACCTAATGAAACCCGTGATTCAGATTCAAGGTCAAACTGTTGTTCTGAAAGCCACCTTTTTATTAACATAAAACATCCTACATATTAGAATCGACAGAACCTCGTCATATTTATCTTTATTACATTACGGTATGGACTGTTTTATTGACGAAAACTATAAAAAAAAATAAGAACAAAAAACAAACGGAACAACAAGTGTTGTGGCAAATCATAACAAAAATCTATGAAGGTGCTCATGATCTCAAATGAAGAAAAATTTTGCCCAGGGTTGTGAAAAAAAAAAAAAAAAAAAAAAAGCAAATCCATAAAAGACCTGAAAATCATTCTCTTTCATCTCTATTGTTTTAATACAAACTTTTTCTCATTCGCCACTTCTATCTGATCACGCATGGCCCTTGGGTTTTCCCCCGAACTTCTGTATAATGTTATTATCACTGAAGCCCACCACACCCCAAAACATAACTTGATTATAGTGTTTTCTTGACCTTGACCACTCAGTAGTCCTTCTCACACACACACACACACACACACACACACACACACACACACACATGTAAAAAAAAAAAAAATCAACCTGCTCACTTTCATTAAGGAAAACATCAGTCATGTGCACCTGTGCAAAGATGGAGCACTCAATTAAATGATAATGACAATAACATTAACCAACAATGTTTCTCTTCACCATTATTTAAATGACTTGCATACACTCGTCAGCAAGCAATTATATATAAAACTAAAAGATACGGCGGTGTCTTTGGAGTTTAAGCGAGAAACAGTGAAAGGGCTTATTGTTCGATTTACGAAACACACTTCGAATCGTCCAAAAGCTCGTGTTCCTGAATGAAAACGCTCCAGGATTGATTTCGAAGGAGTGGCAGATGACACACTGTATAAATAACCATTGCATAATACTGAAACCTGATAACAAGTGCTCCAAAAGTCGAGCTGGCAAAGACCAGAGCAAAGTCCCAGGGGCTTTAGTAATATATCGAGTCAGAGATTCAAGTGTACGGATGAGAACAAGCTCAATCCTAACTGAACCCAAGCACCGAAACCTCCGACAGTCAATCAAATACTCAAAAATCATCTCGATCATACAAAATCAGCCAAACGTCTCTGTGGGCTGAATATTAGATTTCTCGTGAGAAGGTTGTGAGTTCAAATCCCTGCACCACAAAGCTGCCTCTGCTGGGCCCTTGTGCAAGGCCCTTCACAACTCCACAACTGCTCTGATGTACACATGAAATAGCTGCTTTTGGATAAACACACCTGCCAAATGCCATAAATATGTAAAAAAAAAAAAAATGTAAATCACACAAATCACGACTTTGAACCAAGTGGCCTCAAGAAGCAACAGTTGAAAAGCAATGGCAATTTGTGTATATATTTATAGTCATTAAAACACATTTCTGTCATAAAAACGTATAATATAATAATATCACACACACACACACACACACACACACACACACACACACACACACACACA
>JAAIIK010000061.1:893004-903110 GCA_014706435.1 Silurus glanis | reverse complement strand
ACACACACACACACACACACACACACACACACACACACACACACACAGTACAACCCGTTCAACCTGCTAGCAAGAAGAGCAGGCAACGTTAGCTTAGCACACAACCTACCTGTCAGAACATACGAGGCAAACAACTCGTGAGAAAATGTAATATTAATTTAAAAAAAATCATCATAATTAATAGCATTTGTATTGACTTTTTGATTTAATAAAACCTAATTAAAATGTTCTATTAATTATAGTATACATTAGTGGCTGCCTTGTGAAATGACATTCAAGCAGTGGCTGCTGAGGGCTTGTGACAGCCGCGCGCGCGCACGCACACACACACACACACACACACACACACACACACACTCCTGACTTTAGCCAGCTAGCCTCCTCCCAGGAGCAAATATAGACTAAAGTGACCTGCCTCGGAGACAATGTGTGGGAAAAGACTTGGAGAAAGAGAGACAGAGTGAATACTGAATAAGGAGGTGTGAGTAAAAAGTTCGCCTTCACCTTCCATTCGGTCCCGCATGGGTCTCTGTGTCCTCACACTTGGAGACAGAGAGAAAGTCCCGCCTGGACACTGTCTTATCACAGCTACAGGAGGCTAATGCGCTAGCTTAGCACACCCTACTGACTGACTTACCGTCCCAAAAAATCTGGCGCTGTCAACTGAAAGACATGAACCCGTATCGCCCCGAGCTGAGAAATCCAAAATTTCCGTCACAAGGTGGATCTAAAACGAGCCATTAACCCCGGGGTGGAGATGGAACTCGGAACCGGGCTCTCGCTTCTACCCAAGCGCTAGCGATACTTAGCAGTTCCTCTGGCCAGCAGAGACAAATGGCGCGATCCCAAATCACACCGTGCCCCACTACACAAAGTGCACTCCAACGCGCCGAGTACACTCCTCCAGCGCCCTAGAAAGTCCATCAAAAGGAAGGATTTGGGATTCGGCCTCTAAAGCTGCACGCTATCGCACCAAATAATATGGGCGAAATATTTGCGCCAACTTTATAGTGCAGTACCAACCGCGCTGTATATATTTATATTTGTAAAAATATATCGATTTTGTTGTGATAGTGTCACTTGAAAATGACTTTGTCTGGTCTGGCCAAGATTCATAATTTAAAGGTGCTGTAACGTTACCATGCGAACGTTGACCCTGGTGTTGGAGCTACGAGGAGATGGCGGCACTTCCGCTTCCTGTCTGTGAAGCCCAGTAGACTGGGCCGCACCCCCGGCATGAGGGTGCGTGTGCATTCAAACTCGTTGTATTTTTTTTTTATTGTGGCAAATGAAATACCTTAGTAAAAGGCACACAAGCATATTTATCATATTTATTTGTTTAGAAGTAATTGGCTACATGGTTGCCAGCTATTATCAATCAATTATACAGACAATTCTTTATACACATAAACATCAACTATTGGTTTCTGTGGGCCATTTCGAATGAGGAAAAATGAAGGAACAACAAATAAATCGCTACTATAGCATACTGACAATCTTTACTTCATGCTAAAAGAAGTCAGGTTAACCCATTTGGCCCCAAACTGATATACGTTCTTCGGGGATCTCTGGTTTCCTTCCCGCAAAACAAAAAACAAGGTGGATTGGGATTGATTTTCCACCACAGGCTAGTTTTGCAGAAGACTATTTTTTCCATGGACCACGGGTGGCACGTGCATAACTAAACGAAATAACGTGTATATCATATTACTAGTATACATAGTTTATATTTTCATAATTAGTTTGATTATTATAGATGAAACGAAACTGTAACTCCACACACAATAATGCAGAATCAAAAGTAAGTATATTTAAGCGAGTAAGCAAGTGTGGGGAAAAATGGCATCTGCGGAAGTGTTCATTCATAATATTGACTGTGAAAGTCAATAAAATGGAAATAAAATCTTCTTCTTCTTCTTTCGGCTGCTCCCATTAGGGGTCGCCACAGCGGATCATCCGTCTCCATACCACCCTGTCCTCTACATCTGCCTCTTTCACACCAACTACCTGCATGTCTTCCCTCACCACATCCATGAACCTCCTCCTTGGTCTTCCTCTTTTCCTCCTACCTGGTGGCTCCATCCTCAGCATTCTTCTACCAATATAATTCATGTCCCTCCTCTGCACATGTCCAAACCATCTCAATCTCGCCTCCCTCACCTTGTCAGCAAAACATCCTACATGTGCTGTCCCTCTAATAAACTCATTTCTAATCCTGTCCATCCTCGTCACTCCCAACGAAAACCTTAACATCTTCAGCTCTGCCACCTCCAGCTCCACCTCCTGTCTTCTACTCAATGCCACGGTCTCTAATCCATACAACATCGCAGGTCTCACCACAGTCCTATAAACTTTCCCTTTCATTCTTGCAGATACCCTACTATCACAAATCACTCCTGTCACTCTTCTCCACCCACTCCACCCTGCCTGCACTCTTTTCTTTACTTCCCTAACACACTCTCCATTACTTTGCACTGTTGACCCCAGGTACCTGAACTCCTCCACCTTCTCCACCTCTTCTCCCTGCAACCGCACCACTCCACTGCCCTCCCTCTCATTCACACACATGTACTCTGTCTTACTCCTACTGACTTTCATTCCCCTTCTCTCCAGCGCACATCTCCACCTCTCCAGGCTCTTCTCAACCTGCTCACTACTCTCACCACAAATCACAATGTCATCCGCAAACATCATAGTCCATGGAGACTCCTGTCTGACCTCGTCCGTCAACCTGTCCATCACCACTGCAAACAGGAAAGGGCTCAGGGCCGATCCTTGATGTAGTCCAACCCTCACCCTGAACCACTCTGTGGTTCCTACTGCACACTTCACTGCTGTCACACTGTCCTCATACATGTCCTGCACCACCCTCACATACTTCTCTGACACACCTGACTTCCTCATACAGTACCACAACTCCTCTCTCGGCACTCTGTCGTACGCTTTCTCTAAATCCACAAATACACAATGCAATTCCTTCTGTCCTTCTCTATACTTCTCCATCAACATCCTCAAAGCAAATAAGGCATCTGTGGTGCTCTTCCTCGGCATGAAACCATACTGTTGCTCACAGATGGTCACCTCTTCTCTCAGCCTGGCTTCCACTACTCTTTCCCATAACTTCATGGTGTGACTGATCAACTTAATTCCCCTGTAGTTACTGCAGGTCTGCACATCTCCCTTATGCTTAAAGATCGGTACCAGCACACTCCTTCTCCATTCCTCAGGCATCCTCCCACCTTCCAGAATCTTGTTAAACAATCTGGTTAAAAACTCCACTGCCATCTCTCCTAAACATCTCCATGCTTCTACAGGTATGTCATCTGGTCCAACCGACTTTCCACTCTTCATCCTCTTAATCGCTGCTCTCACTTCCTCCTTACTAATCCTATCTACATCCTGCTTTACCAACTCCACATCATCCAACCTTCTCTCTCTCTGATTTTCCTCATTCATCAGCTGCTCAAAATATTCCCTCCACCTTCTCAACACACTCTCCTCACTAGTCAACACATTTCCCTCTCCATCCTTTATTGCTCTAACTTGCAACACATCCTTCCCAGCTCGGTCCCTCTGCCTGGCCAATCGGTATAAATCCTTTTCTCCTTCCTTAGTGTTCAACCTCTCATACAGCTCCTCATATGCCTTCTCCTTGGCTTTCGCCACATCCCTCTTTACCTGCTGCCGCATCTCCTTGTACTCCTGCCTACTTTTCTCATCACTCTGTCTATCCCACTTCTGTTTTGCCAACCTCTTTCTCCTTATGCTCTCCTGCACTTCCTCATTCCACCACCATGTCTCCTTGTCTTCCTTTCTATTTCCAGATGTCACACCAAGTACTTTTCTAGCTGCCTCCCTCATCACTCCTGCAGTAGTTTCCCAATCACCCAACACCTCTTCACCACCACCGAGCCTCTGTCTGACCTCTTCCCTGAACCTCACACTACAGTCTTCCTCCTTCAGTTTCCACCATCTTATTCTTCTTTCAGTCCTCACTCTCCTCCTCTTCTTCTTCGCCTCCAAAACCATCCTACAGACCACCATCCGATGCTGTCTAGCTACACTGTCCCCTGCCAACACCTTACAGTCTCCAATCTCCTTCAGGTTGCATCTCCTGCATAGAACATAGTCCACCTGTGTGCACCTTCCTCCACTCTTATACGTCACCCTATGATCCTCCTTCTTCTTAAAATAAGTGTTCACCACTGCCATTTCCATCCTTTTAGCAAAATCTACTACCATCTGCCCTTCCACATTCCTCTCCTTAAGGCCATACCTACCCATCACCTCCTCATCACCTCTGTTCCCTTCACCAACATGCCCATTAAAGTCTGCTCCAATCACCAATCGTTCTTTCCTAGGTACACCATCTACCACTTCATCTAATTCACTCCAGAATCTTTCCTTCTCCTCCATCTCACAGCCAACTTGTGGAGCATAGGCACTGATGACATTTATCATCATCCCTTCAACTTCCAGCTTCACGTACATCACCCTATCAGAAACTCTCTTCACCTCCACTACACTCTTACTGTACTCTTCCTTCAGAATCACCCCTACACCATTTCTCTTTCCATCCACACCATGATAGAACAGTTTGAACCCACCTCCAATGCTCCTGGCCTTACTCCCTTTCCACTTGGTCTCCTGAACACACAACATATCTACCTTTCTCCTCTCCATCATATCAGCTATCTCTCTCCCTTTACCCGTCATAGTACCAACATTTAAAGTACCAACCCGAACCTCCACTCTCCTACACTGCTCCTTTTCCTGCCGTCTCTGTAGACGTCTTCCTCCTCTCCTTCTCCTCCTTCGGCCAACAGTAGCCCAATTTCCACCGGTACCCTGTCGGCTAACGATACCTGTGGCGGTCGTTGTTAACCCGGGCCTCGACCGATCCGGTATGAAATTCTCATTTGTGATCCGCATATTTGATTTGGCACATGTTTTACGCTGGATGCCCTTCCTAACGCAACCCTCCCCATTTACCCGGGCTTGGGACCGGCACTAAGAGTGCACTGGCTTGTGCCTCCCTAATGGCTGGGTTAAAATGGAAATAAAATAATGAACATTAAAAGGTTTTTATCAATTCGGTGCTACCAGGTACCAAATGATCCACAGCCTGGTACTGGTCCATGGCCTGGTGGTTTGGGACCCCTGCTCTAAAGCCCCCAAATGCAAATAGGTGCATCTCAGTCTTCTCCGTAGTTCTATAAGAGCACTGATCACAGAGTTGACCATTTTAAAAGCTGTCTCATTCATGAAAATCCCCCAAAAAACAGGGAGCATTGATGCATTGAAAAAAATGGCAAATGAAATATAAGTAACTTGTTATGGTTGTTGAGATTTTTAGCAAGCATACAATCCTTTTTGAAATACCTTGACAGAAAATGTGATTTATTTAACAAATACTACACATATATGAAATATAAATGTAAATATTGTATGTCTTAGGGCTTTTGGAGTGACTGATGAAGAAAGTTAGTTAGTTAGTTAGTTAGTTAGTTAGTTAGTTAGTTAGTAATATGCTGGGAACAGGCTTCTCACCATTTCCTGACTTGTGTACACCATATACTAATTCATGCATACTGCCTTATTACTGACCGGCATCCCATCCATGTATTGTATTGATGGGATGTAGTCCCACCTCCCACTAAAGTGCTCCTCAGATCCACTGCATCCCTGCTCAGTTTAAAATTGTTAATGAATGAAATCTTGTATCTGGATCCTATCCAAAGAAGAGTATCAGGTATCAGTCCTAAACATAAAGGAAGCATGCAGTAAAAAGCATATCCTCCATTCTTCTAAAACTAAAGACTAATATGACCAGAGTCAAATTATAGCCCCTGTGGCTAAAAAATAATGATCCAACTCTTTATAATCTAATCAAACAAATAAACAAACTGCAGTTAAGATAACCAAGGAGCAAAGCTGTGTTCATGTAACAGGACCAGATTTTGTCTTTAAATTATTTATATAAAATCATATAAGATAGTGGTTGTCAATCTCAGTTCTGTGAACCTCATAAATTATTGATATAATATTTAAGGTCATTATAAAGCCATGGATGTGTCCTCAAAAACCGAAACTCAGAATCTGTATGCTTCATAAACATTTTAGGCTAGCAGAATGTCTACTCTCCAGGTAATGAAGGTTAAAGGCACCCAAAAATAGCCTCTCGTAAGTAATCTTGACACGAACTGATACAATCTATTTCATTCACGCTTGTTAACTTCCAACAATCCTTGGAGCTGTAACTTTAACCTATTATTATGCAAAGTGTCTGAGCTATGAATATTTTACATAAACACCTTCTGGTATTTGCCTGTGCCTGTGCCTGTGCACCATATGCTCAGGTGTCATCCGATGCTATAACACACATCTTCCACTTAGCGGCAATGCCCTGCTTCATGTTAAATACCTCTTCAAAGAACCAGTGCACACACTATATTGAAAACTGTAATCTGTAATATACATATTCTCTATATGTAAATAGCAGGTATATGCACTTATTATTACATTGCTGTATAATTTTAATGTTGTACATTCACCCAGACAGTAAATGTATGCATAGGGATGTAACGAAATAGAAATATATATATCATTATAGTTTTCACATGACACTAAATACTGTATAGAAATGAATAAGTGACCAAATGTAATAAATGTATTTATTAATTAATGTATTTATTTAATTTGTTTTATAAGATTTTAAGCAGGCAAGTGGTTGGATGTAAAGTTTACAGGATGAAGAATATCATTAACTTAAATATGAACAATGCATTTACAGCAATGCCTGTATTGTGTTCAAACACAAACTTTATTTCTATTTGACAAAGTAGGAGTGCCATTGGCCACACCCACTAAATCCAAATACAGATATGAATACTTGGAGCATTAAGCAAATATAGACTCCGGCTTTGAAACTTTTCCCTATTGTAAACATAAAGCTGGTGAACTCTAAATCACCTTCACACACCATATAGCAGTTGCATCATGTGTATTTGTAATGCAGTGTAATGTGTAAACAGACACAGCTCTGAGATTCACTGTTGTCTAGAAAACTGAAATCTATAACAATGAACAATTGATATAGTGTGTTTTATATTTTTTCTTTATAGCTGACATTTGTTTTCACAATAATACTCTAAACAATAGAATGAAAACCAATTTTAAAAGATTCATCATTTAAGGAAGGAGGGGTATTTTTGAACATCCCATTACACATTTAGTCCTGATTTGCTGTTGTTAAAACCTCCACTCTTCCGGGAAGATGTTTGGAGTGTGCTTGTGGAGATTTGTGCTCATTCAGTTATACAGGGCGTAAGTAAATTCAGGTACAGATGTAGCATGAGGAGGCTTGAGGTGCATTCACCGTTCCAATTCATCACAACAGTGTTTACTAGAGTTGAGGACAGAGCTCTATAGGAGGCCACTCAAGATCTTCCACTCCAAACTGTATCTTCATGGAGCTGGCTTTGTGCACAGGGGGCTATGTTCTGTTCTGTCAAAGATCCTTCAGATATAAAAATATTGTGATACCTGACATTTCCAGGCATTTATGATTCTTCATCAAAATGTTACCACATAGTTGGAGGATGTATACTGTATATAGTCAGGTTTGCCTCTATATACACCCACAGTGGATTTGAAATAAAGATGTTAATGAAGTGTAAGATTTCAGCTTAAATTTAAGTGATTTAAAAAAAAATACAATAATTTAAGAAATACAATGACTCATGGCCCAAAGCATACCACATCATCTGTCAAACATGGGAGCAGTATTATGGCATGAAAATGTACAGCTACATGTTAATTGGATATTTACATTTATGGCATTTGGCGGACCATTTTATCCAGAGTGACAACTCACCATTTAAGTGGTTAGGGGCCTTGCTCAGGGGCCCCAGCAGTGGCAGCTTGGTGGTGTCAGGATATGAACTCGAGACCTTCTGATCAGTAGTCCAACATCTTAAACACAGAGCTGTAATTTCTTAATCCCATTCAATCAAAGCTTAACGCACTTGTTGCTTTCTTTTAAATCATTTGTGGCTGTGTACAGAGGCAACAATACAATGCAAATGCAAACTAATGCAAATATAGAATTATGTAAAGTAATATTTTAAAATAATGTGTTTTTATGTTTGCAATTTTTTTCTTGTATTTTTTCCCTGGGGAAATTAGATCTTGTGACCGCAGTGAGAGCAAAAAAGTGAGGGCTGTGAAGTCTTTAAAGAAAAAACCTTTAAACAACACGTTTTCTGTTGTTTCACTGCTATATATTAAAAAGAAAATAGATTTTTGGAGTGCTTTCAGAAAGGCTGGAGTTTGAGTGTGAAATGTTAAATATCACAGATTAAAAATATAACAGAAACAAAAAGAATGTGTGGTGGCATTTCTACAGTGTGGAAAGATACGTTATATATAATCATAATGTCACTGGCAATTCCTGAAACTAAATATTTACAACCATAAACAATGGTGCACTTTTTGTTTTTGCTGTGTTTATTTAGCACTGCCTAGGATAGTTCACATATATGGCATTCACACCCCAAAATATTTCTATCATCATGTAACAATTGCTAATGAGTGCTTGCTGTATGATTTAGAGGATCAGCAAACACCATGGCTGCCATGGACACTTGATGAACAATGCGCCAGCTGTAAGTAGCTGCATGGCCACGGTCGTGATAACAGGGACTGTTTGCCTTATGTTACATACAGTTGGCCAAGTTTGCACCATGGGAAATCCATTTGAGAAGGTGAAGGCAAAAAGGTTGTGACAGGAAGACTGAAACCTGGCAGGCGCAAGATGAGAGTTTGGTCCGAGTCCAGGAAATGGCTGTAATGAGACTTTCTGTGAAAGTTCAGCTGTTCGTTGAGTCAATCAAACCAATAGCAGAATGTCCGTGTTCAGCAGAGTCGATCGTGTTGATAGAATAAAGTTGCGGCGTTACGCCTAATGCCAAGGAAAACATTAGTGTGCCTTACGTTGTTTATAAAGCTTTTTCTAAAGGGGTAAATATGATTGCGGGGGGATGAAGAAAGGCTAAAAATGCAAAAAACTGATGATTTACATTGCATAATTTTACTTCTCTTGAAGCTTATCTTCACCGAATTCTTGCATTTCCGTCCTCTCTTGCCTCACCCTACATTTCTCACAAGTTAATATCCCTGAAAGCAATGCTTGTTTAATGATTGAATGATGTAAAAATGTGCAGTTTCCTTCAAGTCAAAAATAAAAACATCAACACATCATGAGCAATTGAGCACAAAATCCTTAAATATCATCGAATCTAAGTGCAAACAATAACACAGTTCACACACTGCAGCCTGTAGATCAGCAGCCCAAGTCCAATTAAACTTTCTTAGGGGAAACATCTTCTTATCTATTTCAGTCATGCTTAATCAGGAATGCTGCTGATTAGAGAGTAAGACAGCAAGTGTGTGAGAGACCTACAGGGACATGACATATCTATGGAGCAGAAAGCAGCCGAGAGAGAGAGAGAGAGAGAGAGAGAGGTAGAGTGTATGAAAGAAATAGACAGCTATGAAATGAAAGGCAGCACAAGCGAATGGGTTGGGTAAGCCCTAATGAGACAGACAGATCAACGAGCTAGGGAGCACACTGATCCAAGGCCTATAAAAACACACACACTCACACTCACACATTCACACACACATACACACGCACACCTTTGGATGCATGATGCCACAGACTGGTGGACACTTGTAGTCATTCCAAAACGTAGCTGATAGCTGTTCACTCACTTTAGGGGTCCACTGTACTTACGTTTTGGCAGTAGATAAAAAAGTGCAATCCCATGCAAATGGACAGGACAGCGTGAAGACGTGCAAAGATTTTCCAAAAGACCTAATCTGGCAATTCAGCCATGTCTGTAAGTAAAATTCTCTTTTGCAGTTTTTGTAATGCATCACTCACATTCACGTACCTTTATTTCTATTTGTTCTAGACAGACTAGCATGGAAGAAAAATCTGCAATAAGCATGCCAAGTGATAGTACTCATATTCAATGCATGAAAAGCATTTATTATTAGTAGTAGTAGTAATAGTAGTAGTAGTAGTAGTAGTAGTAGTAGTA
>JAAIIK010000061.1:867666-880911 GCA_014706435.1 Silurus glanis | reverse complement strand
TATATATATATATATAGTACTGTATATCTGTATATATCTGTATGTCTATTATTTTTAAAGTAATTTCTGTTCATATTTAAAAGTAAATTTTTGCACACATTATCTGTTTACGTTAGAATGATATCAATAAATAATTACTATTTTGTTACATTTCTAATCATAAGACAATGCACGCCTAATACATGCAATACAATCTATGATTTTATTTAAATAAAAATAACCGTATATCGCTATTACATGCAATGTGTGTGTGTGTATGTTTGTGTGCGTGTGTGTGTGTGTGTGTGTGTGTGTGTGTGTGTGTGTGTGTGTGTGTGTGTGTGTTAGACAGTAACAGTAATCTCTTTCGATTTCATTAATTGAAGGATATAAACGAAAGATTTGCATGATGTTAGATTCTCTTCATCTCTTCAGCACTAAACTCCAACCCAAAAGACAAAGATGATGGATGTACCTTACAGATCTTGCACAGAGCAAAAAATGCTGTACTCAGCTGCAAGCCAGTACACAGCAGGTGGTCTAAATAGGAGTCTGGAGTCAACAGAAGGATAGAGTGACAGATGAATGAAGAAAAAGATATGGCTGATGATGCCAAGAGGTACCGAGAGGACGACTGGCTGAACATATCCAAGGAAAGTATACGTGATAAGCAGAACGCCCAAGACCCAGGAAAAAAAAAAGAAAAGAAATAAAAGGATTCATCCATTTCACCTCTGCCTATATAATACCTCATAATGTTAACTGGGTGCATTTTTATACCATATACTATATTATCATATACCATTGTCAAATCTTTGATCAGATGTAGATAAAGAATGGATAATGGATCTTGTGTGATATGACCTTTTGGCCGGAATTTTGCTGGAATTAACAAATTTCCAAAGGATGCCTTTGGATATGGGAGCATGAGATTTTCCCTTCAATTGAACTAGGAGACCCAAAACTGTTCCAGGATGACAATGCCCCTGAGCCAGTTCCAGGAAGACGTGGGTTTACATGGGTTGGAGTGGAAGATCTTAAGTGTCCTGCTATAAAGCTCTAAATCTCAACTCTATTGAAATCCTTTGGCATAACCTCCTCTGAATGAACACAAATACCCACAAGTACACTCCAAAATCTAGTGGAACATCCTCCCAGTAGAGTGGAAGTTATTATAACAGCAAATCTTTGTGTAGTATTGAGCAGTTATAGTGCTTGAGAGCAGTTGCTCTCTGGTGTTCAGTTGATTTTAACACACAGCTGTACAGTCACTATACTGTTCAACCTTCACTGACCTGAAACTACAAATTGAATTTTATGTGCTAATGCTTTTGGCAACTAATTGTGCTGCCTTGCTACAGCGAGAAGCTGATAATCACTCTTTAGGCAAGATCAAGTAGTATTATGATCACTGGCGGTCAGATCTCAGTGGGTGATTATTAAGGAAATCCAAAGATCGACATATGGCACCGGTTACACCTCAGATTTGGGACAATTAACACGGGCTAAATGTTTATTTAAATTGGTTATATTTAACTTTCCAGCCGAGCTGTTAACACAAGCCTTTAGCTTGGAATAATTGGGGGATCATTTAACCACTTATATTCATCTCTCTCATAAAATCACTCTTTTCCTTTCCGTTCTTCCGTAGTTATTATATAACATGCTGTATAATATTTTAAATGCTACATAATATGTAAAAGCAACTACAAAATAATCAGATAAATATTACATACACAGATGATCTTGGCTTGTTCTTGCCTTATATGGTCTTTTTTCCTGTTAATAACTTCAAGGTTCAAGGTTTAATGTTGTTTAATTGTCACATAATCAGTACAAATGTGATCAAACATAGTCAACAGTTATTTTTTCGTTACTTGTTCCCCAATGCAACAACATACAGAGAACATACTCACACATAATAAAATATATTTATAAAAAAAATAAATAAAAATTTACAAATTCCTGTGCAGTATATACAGAAACTATACAGTGTATAAAAAGATTTTGTGCCTAGTCTCTCTCTCTGTTTGAGGTAGGAACATGCAGACTCCGGGAAGTGTCCTTTTTCAATTACCGGGAATGCCTGAGGATAGAAACTCCTCCTGTGTTTCCCTTCATTAGTCCTTAGGATCTGGTCGATGGCTATTATGACTTTCATATTGAAAAACCAAGCTTGTGTTTTAAAAAAAACACATCATTACATATTCACACATTAATTTCATTACTCCGAACCTCCTCAGAGATACTGCACCATGATATCGAAAATTAACTGAGTGAAACAGCTTTTCTGGGTCAACTAGTTTAGTTTCAATGTCTGCTTGTATGTTCATGGTTTCTACTTTCTTCGATCTGCACATCTGCTCCTGTGCCACTATTTCATTTGCTTACTTCAATTCAATTCAATTCATTTTTATTTGTATAGAGCGTTTAACAATGAACACTGTCTCAAAGCAGCTTTACACAGATAATGTGGGGATAAAAATGAATAAGATGTTTTTTATAAGCGTAAGTCTGTCCCTGATGAGCGAGCCAGTGGCGACTGTGGCAAGGAAAAACTCTCCAAGATGGCATAAGGAAGAAACAGACTCAAGAGGGATAGTTGCTTGTTAGCACATCTGAAGTAGCCTGTGAGTTTGTTGGCATAGAGAGCTGTTCAATTATCAAAGTTTTCAGTTATAGACACTGGGTTCCTATGTTTTTTCTTAGAAACCTCTGTCATCATTATTTACAACATATACCTTGGTGTTTCACTCGATGCCTTTTTGTGGTTGTTTCCCAGAACAGTTCGAGAAAATTTTAATTACCATGCCAAACTGGAAGTCCCCTCTGGATGTTTTTTTTTAATCGTTTTCACCTGTTACATGTTACTCCTGACTTGTTTGTCTATTTATACCTCCTGTGTTGTCAAAGAATTGCATCAGTTACACTGAGCTCCTGACCTATGCACATGTCCAAGTTTTTATCAGTGATACTGTGATTTAAGCAGTGTCTGGTGTGCTGGTAAATTAGCCCATTTATAATGTGCACTTATAACCTTCACTTCTTTTTCTCTCTCACACACAAACATGTAACAGATGCCAATAAACAATTTGTTTGTCAATAATAATGTTGGTGAATTAAAGGACAAAGCACTATTGACTAGAGACGAGATGGATGCCCATATACAATATGTGTGAATGTGTGCAATAAAAGCAAGCCAAAAACAGGTAGATGTATTGGGTTGTTCCACTAAAACCATAACCAGCCATTTACCCATAGTGTATGTGAATCTTCCTATACAATATATTTGAGTTATGTAGCATTACAGTAATTCTTCACTGGAACCAAGAGGCCCAAACACTCTTCTGGCGTGACAATGCATCTGTGTGCAACAGGAGGATCATTAAGACATCATGTGTTTTAAGGTTGAAGTGGAAAATTTTGAGTGTCCTCACAGAGCACAGAGCCATGACCTCAACCCCAGTGAACACCTTTGAGATGAAGTGGAATGCCAATTGTGCACCAGGGGCCTGACCTCACTGATTCTCGGGTGTCTGAATAAATCCCTACAGCCATGTTCTAGAGTCTATTGGAAAGCCTTCCCAGAAGAGTGGAGGGGGTTATTATGACAGTAAAAGGCAAACAAATTATGGAATGGCATCTTCCCCATGCACACATTACCAGTGGTAGACAGTGACGAAGTAAATGTATTTTTCTCGCATATCTGTACTTTACTCACATGTTTCCGTTTTGGGAGACTTTTACTTTAACTTCACTACATTTCAAAATCTTTTAACTCAACTTTCTTTCGGCTTCTCCCTTAGGGGTCACCACCAGTGTTGGGGAACGTTACTTTTAAAAGTAACGCATTACAATATTGAGTTACTCCCCAAAAAAGTAACTAATTGCGTTACTTAGTTACTTTTTATGGAAAGTAATGCGTTATATTACTTTTGCGTTACTTTTGCGTTATTTTTTCTTACCTGGCTAAGGCTTTCAGGCCTTACAGGTGTAACAGGTGAGAAGTTCTTGTACTAGTGTTTAATGCAGTAATGCACGGGTGGCCAACCCGAGGCTCGCGAGCCGCATGCGGCGTTTTATGGCTGGTTTCATGCGGCTCTTACGTTCATATCGAAGTTTGTGTTTGTTTGTTTTTAATGTGCATGTTCGCTTCGCTTGAGTTCAATACGACTTAAATGATCTCGCCCCTACTGGGAAACTTTGCGGTATATTCATCTCACGCACATGCGCATTTGACGAAAATACCGTATTGAACTCAAGCGAACACGCACATAAAAAAAAAACAACACAAACAAAGTCTGTGTTTTCTGTCATTATGTTGGTGTGTGACATTTACAATAAATCTGGCTGAGCAGAGTTGTGTGTGTGTGTGTGTGTGTGTGTGTGTGTGTGTGTGTGTGTGAGAGAGGAAGGGATGGGTGATGTTCATGTGTGCCCATGTGTATGATGTGGCTCGGGTTAGGGTTAGTATCTGAAAATCTACTGAAAATCTATTTACTAAATATTAATTTACTGAAATCAAGCCTTTGTTGTTTAGCTTGAGGCGGGGTGCAGGTTTCATTCGGCTATCTCTCTTCCAAATTTGTAGTGCTGTGCTTTGCTTGCAGATGTTTTTTTAAATTTGAAGTGGTATTTTTTGCCGTTGACAAAAGCTTTTCACCAACACATAATTTACACTTAACGATTATTCCCTTCTCCTTTTCCTCGACTATTTCAAAATAATGTGAATACTTCCATCGCAGTAATGTAATGCTCTGGCCTGCCATCTCCGCTTCTGACCAGCTTCTGTTCCCACGGCTCGCACGTAGGGGTGCGCGATTCTACGAGATTACGTTCATTTTAATGCAAAATAATTGAACTGAAAAGTAACTCGCATTACTTTTTTAAAAAAGTAACTCAGATATTAATAGGTAAATTTATAAAGTAACGCGCTACTTTACTCGTTACTCCAGAAAAGTAATCTTATTACATAACGCACGTTACTTGTAACGCGTTACCCCCAACACTGGTCACCACAGCGGATCATCCGCATGTTTGATTTGGCACGTTTTTACGCTGGATGCCCTTCCTAACGCAACCCTCCCCATTTATCCGGGCTTGGGACCGGCACTTAGGCTTGTGCAACCCTAATGGCTGGGGTCGGTTCCCTGACCGGGGATCGAACCCGGGCCGTACATTTCATAAAATCAGTCATTCCTTTTTATTTATGAGTGGATAAAAACTTAACTGGTCAGGCAGGCACCAATCAGGGTAGAGCACACGCTCTGTTTTAAACTTGATCTGACTGCTGCTTGGCAGTGGCCCAGGGCGGCAGCGGCCCAGGGCGGCATCGGCCCAGGGCGGCATCTTCCCGGGGGCGGCACGGAGCATCAAGGAAAAACAAAAATCTATTGTTTTTCTTTTTACTGCTCATTTGCAGGGTCACGTCAAATATATCATGTCACAGTCAATGAACCTGGTCGGAACTGAGAGTTGTGTGCCCACCACCTGAAGAAGTTTCCTCAGTTATACACTCAGAAAGGAGAGGCAGGGGTTTGGTAACGTCACCTCACCCTTAAGTGTTTCCAGTGGAAGAACTGACAAGACCTGGAGTGACGTCATGTCAGAAAGGAGAGCTGAATCCAAATTACAATTATAGATGATAAAAAAGGTTTAAACCCTTAAAAAACCCAATTCAGAAAAAAAGAGGAAAGAAATAGAGGGGAAATGTGCAAAAGATCATCTTGTTAACTTATAAGCATAGAGCTACAATATTTCTTTTAGCTTCCATAACATTATAATTTATAGTATGTAGTTGATCACAAAAAAACACCTCTCCTTGGATCTGCCCGCTTCCTCCTGCCTGCCTCTGGATGGTGTTCTCTTCAATTGAAGTTCACTCTGTGCAGCTGGCGATGATTTTACATCAACGGCCTGGAGAGCCATAAAATTACAGAGTAGCATAGGAGTTTTGAGGATGGATTTGGACTCTACTTAATCTCAACAGTCTGCTACACTGACTCAGGACTACAGGATAAATTTGATCATCACTGCACACCTCAACAACATTTAACTGTAATGACTAGACATTCGGTGTCACCCAGATGATGATGGGTTCCCTCTTGAGTCTGCTTTGTTCCTTATGCCATCTCAGGGAGTTTTTCACTGCCACAGTTACCACCGGCTCGCTCATTAGGGACAAACATACACTTATATAGAACAATCTTATTCAGTCTTATTACTGCATTATCTGTATAAAGCTGATTTGAGACAATGTCCATTGTTAAAAGCGCTATACAAATAAAAAGGAGTTGAATTGAATAATGTGTGTAGCTTGCAACAAAACAATTACAACCTACTAGTCTAGTTGGTCTGATTCATTAAACTAACACTAACATTAATTAATTAGGGAGACGTTGGGTCATGGTGTGGTTCACCCAGGGAATCATTCAAGCTACAACCATCTTTTGTATCTACTTATAACGAACATACAGTTCAGCCTCAGTTCAACAGCAAGCAGAACATTTTGAGAGGAATAAATTATGGAAGAAACTCCTGACTCTAACTTGACGCAACACCTGTGGTTTTATATATTTGTGCAATTTTTCTGAAGTCGTTGAAAAGACTCATGATAATTTTTTAGATATCAGTGTTTAACTCATTAATATAATTCCGTTAATAGATTGGTGTGCTAAGAGTAACATTAGAGTCTTTCAACATAAATCGAGTTGATAAGTCTTGTCTTGAAGTCTTGTGATAAAAATGATAAGACATTATAGCCATAATAAATCATATAACTTGTATACATAAGTACATTTGAAGGCAAATACTTTTGTACAATATTTTTTTGTTACAAAAAACAAGAACAGGAAAAAAAAAGTGAACCGTTAAAGAGAGGTTAGGTATGTGCCCCTCTCAGGCCTCGAGAAGCAGCTTCACAGGTGCTGGGGAAACAAATATGGCTGTTCCTAATAAACAACAATGGAGATGATCCAGTGTTTACAACCTGGAATGTAGCCCTTGTGTGTGCTTTATCAAAAGCCTGACACCCCACCATTCCTGCAATACCTGAGTAGAACAACAACAAAAACAACAACAAAAAAAAAAAGCAGCTTGCACATGCTACACTGTGCTTGGTGCTGGGTATTGCTGAATTTATCCGTCGGTGTGTTGTAGGGTCTGTGCGCTGGTGCTGCTCCGTGCCGTAAAAACAAGCTGTGGGAAGAACAAGCAAAATGTCACTTGTGTCTGGGTTTTTATGGGCTGTGCAGATCATGTTTCAATACTAAATTGGGTCACCTAGTAATACCACAGCAATTAAAGGTTAACTTAAAATCACTTTCTTATAATTTACGTGAAAACTAACAATAAGCCAACACTGTTGTGAAACACATACATGACCTATGCATGTAAAATGGCCTGCTTTAGAGAATCATAGCTCATATTTATGGGTTATGGTGGATTTATTAGGTAAGAAATCAAGCCAAGCAAACCGCTAGCATTTCCTCAGAGTTAGCAAGATCCAGTCGGTGGACTCTACTGATCCCTGGTGTTCAGTGTGTGTAGCTGAAGTGTTTGTTACACTAGTACCTTTTCTTACATTCCAACTTCCAGAAGAGTGTGTGTGTGTGTGTGTGTGTGTGTGTGTGTGTGTGTGTGTTTTAATTGTATTGTTTGCTCCATTTTTCTTTTATTTATTATTGCTACCAATTATTACCAATCTATCTATCTATCACTCTTTCCAGAAGAGTGGAGGTTATTCTACAAACCCAATTCCAAAACAGTTTGGACACTAATAATAATTTATTAGCAATAATTTACAAAGCTCATAAACTTATATTTTATTTACAATAGAATATAGATAAAATATCAAATGTTGAAAGTGAGACATTTTGAAATGTCATGCCAAATATTGGCTCATTTTGGATTTCATGAGAGCTACACATTCCAAAAAAGTTGGGACAGGTAGCAATAAGAGGCCGGAAAATTTAAATGTACATATAAGGAACAGCTCGAGGACCAATTTGCAACTTATTAGGTCAATTGGCAACATGATTGGGTATAAAAAGACCCTCTCAGAGTGGCAGTGTCTCTCAGAAGTCAGAGGATCACCAATTCCCCCAATGCTGCGGCGAAAAATAGTGGAGCAATATCAGAAAGGAGTTTCTCAGAGAAGAATTGCAAAGAGTTTGAAGTTATCATCATCTACAGTGCATAATATCATCTAAAGATTCAGAGAATCTGGAACAATCTCTGTGCGTAAGGGTCAAGGCCGGAAAACCATACTGGATGCCCGTGATCTTCGGGCCCTTAGACGGCACTGTATCACATACAGGAATGCTACTGTAAAGGAAATCACAACATGGGCTAAGGAATACTTTCAGAAAACATTGTCGGTGAACACAATCCACCGTGCCATTCGCCGTTGCCGGCTAAAACTCTATAGGTAAAAAATGAAGCCATATCTAAACATGATCCAGAAGCGCAGGTGTTTTCTCTGGGCCAAGGCTCATTTAAAATGGACTGTGGCAAAGTGGAAAACTGTTCTGTGGTCAGACGAATCAAAATTTGAAGTTCTTTTTGGAAAACTGGGACACCATGTCATCCAGACTAAAGAGGATAAGGACAACCCGAGTTGTTATCAGCGCTTAGTTCAGAAGCCTGCATCTCTGATGGTATGGGGTTGCATGAGTGCGTGTGGCATGGGCAGCTTACACATCTGGAAAGGCACCATCAATGCTGAAAGGTATATCCAAGTTCTAGAACAACATATGCTCCCATCCAGACGTCGTCTCTTTCAGGGAAGACCTTGCATTTTCCAACATGACAATGCCAGACCACATACTGCATCAATTACAACATCATGGCTGCGTAAAAGAAGGATCCGGGTACTGAAATGGCCAGCCTGCAGTCCAGATCTTTCACCCATAGAAAACATTTGGCGCATCATAAAGAGGAAGATGCGACAAAGAAGACCTAAGACAGGTGAGCAACTAGAAGCCTGTATTAGACAAGAATGGGACAACATTCCTATTCCTAAACTTGAGCAAATTGTCTCCTCAGTCCCCAGACGTGTGCAGACTGTTATAAAAAGAAGAGGGGATGCCACACAGTGATAAACATGGCCTTGTCCCAACTTTTTTGAGATATGTTGATGCCATGAAATTTAAAATCAACTTATTTTTCCCTTAAAATGATACATTTTCTCATTTTAAACATTTGATATGTCATCTATGTTGATCTAAAATATATATATTATTTATTTTGTAATAAAAAATTGTCAAGAAGAAATGCATGCTGCATTAATTGAGTGCTAATGAAATGAGTGCCGTTAAAATTAATTTGTATTAATTTTGACAGCCCTAATTAATTATTTTTATTTTATTTTATTTGAGCATTTTTAGAATCATCCTTCATATTTGCAAACCAGTAAATGCATTCTCAAAACAATTTGTACAAACAGCACAACACATTGGATTTCTTGCAAAAGTCTGTACTTTTCTCAAAATCCTTAGTTCATCTATCAAAAGTAAGTATTTATTTCAATGAACATGTCATTCCCATCAGAATGATAAATCCCTTTGTCATTGTTCACAAACAAGATCATAAAAATGTTTAGTCATGTTGTCAGTATGATTGCGCACAGTTTCAGGATTTCTTGATATAAACTATGGTTTGGATCACAGTGACTGAAAATGCGCAAAATTTTACTTCTCATCTATGAATTTCAGCAGCACAAATTCGTTTATTTAATTGCATATTTGATTTATATTGATTGCAAGAGACTAGACAGGATTCACACTTTTAATGAGAAACTCCTGGAGCTTCTGGTTTGCCTTTTCTCTGATCTGCACATTGAGGTGTCCATATCCCGGGACAGCCCATATGCAGCCCAACTTTTCACCCTACTTGTTTTGTTATGGAGGTTGTGGCTGGCTTATGAGGCTGCTTGGGGCGGAGCACGTAGGTCAGTTCCAGAGGGAGCTGGCTGCGCACATTCAGCACAGTATATTGCTTCACGCTCATTGCGCCGTGCACATGCTGCTCACATGTCTATGTGAACGATCTGCTCCCGGAGAGCACACCTTGAGGGGGTGCTCTCACTCCTGCACCTACATCACAACCTCCGTGTCGGGGTCGATGCCCCGGGCTGAAGTATACGCCAGCCAGCTATCTTTCAGACGTGTCTCAGTGGGTCCTGCACACTGTAGAACGAGGCTATTCGATTCAATTGGGGTTTTGTCCGCCCCGTTTCGACTGGGTCCTTCCCACTCTGGTGGGAACCGAGCAAGCTCTGGTCATGGAACTGGAAGTAAGCACTCTCCTGAGGAAGGAGGCTATTGAGGTGGTACTTCATAGTTAGCAAAAAGGACAGTGGGTTGCGTCCTATTTTGGATCTACGTCAGCTGAACCGCTCCCTCTTGACACTCAGGTTCAGGATGCTGACCATCAAGCAGGTCGTGTCTAAGATCAGATCTGAGACCTAAAGGAAGTTCCTGAGGTTCGCTTTCGGGGCCAAAGCTTAACAGTATCGGGTTCTTCCGTTTGGCCTTGCCCTCTCACCAACGACTGGTTGATATAACCTCGATCTGAGCAGTTAGCGGCCCAGCGTTGAGACGTTGTTCTCGCTCACATGAAGGCTTTGGGGTTTCGGCTGAATGAATCGCTCCACTACCCGTGAGGTTACAGGTATTCTACGCTACTCCGTTACAGGCCCCAGACCAGGAGAAACTGAACATGCTCTGCCCGGTGCAAGCACTGGACTTGTGTCCACAGGACGGGTCCCTAGAGGAAGTCTGACCAACTGCTCATCTGCTACGGCCCAACTGCTCATCTGCTACGGTCTCCCCGCTCCATTCAGGGTCAGAGCTCACTTGACCCGGAGTGTGGCAGCCTCTAAGGCTTGGTATTCTGGAGTACCCCTACAAGACATTTGCAATGCTGCAGGCTGGTACACCCTGCTGACCTTCATCAGGTTCTACAACCTAGACCTCAGTGCCACTCCTGGCCCCTCTGGTCAGTATGGCGTGATTGGACACTCGTTCCCAAAGTGTTGCGACGCAGCTCGATTTCTTGAAAGGAAACGTCTCTAGGTTACGTATGTAACTCTAGTTCCCTGAGGGAAAGACACGCTGCGTCTCTATGCCACACTTCCTTCTCTTTTACAGAAGCTGGTGCCAGCTTCACTTCATGTGCGTTTTATACATTCTGGTCATGACGTCACCCCGCCGGTGACGGCCTGCTTCAAATTTTGACTGATTACACAGATTATTTCAGAAAAACAAAACAAATTTTTAATTTTGTTATCTAATGAATGTATCCAGGCTGAACAACTGCCATATAAAACACAAAAGATTATGATGATCAGGTGATGATGAATGTCTCTGTTTACATCGCTAACTCCCTCTGTCTCATCCACGTTAACCCCAGACTTCTTGTTGCCTTCTGTCCTGCTGAATGTAACTTCATACACTAGTCTACGTCAGTGGTGTGTGGGAGCCACTAAATGATACACCAGTGGTAGATTGAAAAAGCTGAGCAATAACAGGAAATAAGTTGATGGGCTGAAAACGGCAAAATGAAACGAAAAAATATTGACATTTCACCAAATAGATTAAAACTAAAGTAATGAGCCTGTTTTGAAAATGTAAGAAGTAGAAAGTACAGATATGTGTGTAAACAAGTAGTGAGTGAAAGTAAAAAGTTGTCCAAAAAATAGATAGTGTAGTAAATTACTGATACTAGAAAAATCGACGTAAGTGCAATTACTTCCCACCTCTGACTGGGACACCTGGAATTTCCAAGTTGAAGGCACATAATTGTATGGGATGTCTTTTATATCTTTTTTTCATGGGTTGTAGTCTGACCTCAATCCTATTGAACACTTTTGGGAATTGGAACGTTGACTCCCTTGTGACTGAATGAGCACAAATCTCCACAAGTACACTGCAAAATCTAGTGGAACATCTTTCCAGAACAAGTGGAGGTTATACTTACAGCAAATATGGACCTAAATGTGGAATGGGATTCAAAAAGCATATAAAAATCTTATGTTTAGGTGTCAACAAAATTTTGTCCATGTACTGTATGTATGTATGTATGTATGTATGTATGTATGTATCTATCTATCTATCTATCTATCTATCTATCTATCTATCTATCTATCACTTCTAACTACAGCTTTTATACAGGGCCAGATATATATAGCATGTAGGTTATGAGAACAGGGTGAAAATTAAAAATAGGAAGAAGTCAATAAGACAGACTGACAGACAAGCATACAGACAGACAGACAGACAGACAGACAGACAGACAGACAGACAGACAGACAGACAGATAGATAGATAGATAGATAGATAGATAGATAGATAGATAGATAGATAGATAGATAGATAGATAGATAGATAGATACATACATACATACATACATACATACATACAGTATAGATTTATAAAACAAAGCATTTTCTACACTACATTTGTAAATACTATATAGGCATCTGCCAAGCACAACATTTCCAATGCCCACATTTAGTCATTTTGGAAACAACAGAGAGAGAGAGACACTGAGACTGAGAGAGAGATAGAGAGGCGGAGAGAAGTCGCAAAAAGTAAGAAGAGAGAGAAGACAAGGAGAGATCAATACATTTAGATAGGTCAACAAACAGAAAATTGTAAGTATTCATTCCTATTTTGAATTTCAACACACCACTATGGCATTCTCACAGCTCACTATAACACTTTTACATTTTACTACAGCACAGTGAGTATGTATGGTATCTGTCATTAACCATATGATGCTCATAAACCAGTGTTTTTCATTCTGATTCCTTTACCAAATACAGAGCACGATTCAGGCAAGTTTCACTATGACATCTGCTGCCTTTTACAAACATTATAACACCATGTTTGTGTTTCTGTATGTGTATCTCTGAATAGTTGAGTAAATCAATGCATATAAACAGGAACTTGTACATATATAATTTGTTTATCCACTGTGCATAAAGGTGTGTGTGTGTGTGTGTGTGTGTGTGTGTGTGTGTGTGTGTGTGTGTGTGTGTGTGTGAGAGAGAGAGAGAGAGAGAGAGAGAGAGAGAGAGAGAGAGAGAGAGTGAGTTAAAGCAAAGAACATTCTTTGAAAAGATTGAAAACATTCTCTCGGACATTGAAAAGAACATTCTTTTGTGTGAACTCATGACTTGGAGGCTTTACACCAAAACAAAATGAGGACAGAAAGGAGAGAGAGAGAGAGAGAGAGAGAGAGAGAGAGAGAGAGAGAGAGAG
>JAAIIK010000061.1:843739-858300 GCA_014706435.1 Silurus glanis | reverse complement strand
AATAATAATAATAATAATAATAATAATAATAATAATAATAATAATAATAATTGATCGCACCAACTGCCATTAGAATACACAAAAGACATGCCACAAAATCTAGTGAAAAGCCTTCCTAAAAAAAGTCATGGTAACAGCAAAGGAGACTTAAATGCCTATTTAAAAGGCTATTTATCAAAACACAACATATTCTATTAATTTATTTACTTATTGGCTTTTTTTGTTTGTTTTTTAAGATTGCGGGTTTCTGTCTGGTCCGTTATAGTGTGTATGTGTATATATCTGTATATATAGATCCAGTTATAGCATAACTCCCATGATTGGTTGTTTTTGTTGTTATTGTTGTCACTGAAATATGTACAGCATTGAAGTGATAAATGAAACGAGAAACTGGCTGAAGCTTGTCTCCGAGTCTACATGGCCACCAGACAGCGTCAAACAAGTCATATTTACATTATACATGTAAATGGAGTCTGTGTCACGATCCTTCAAAAGTGCTGCTTTACCTGTCGGATGTAAAATCTCCCCAGAGGTCCGCGTTCGTGTTAGGAGGATTCGGTTGGACCAGAGTGTTAGCATCATTGCTGTCAAGGTCCAGCAAACAACCTGAGGAGAGAAACATAAACAATAGTACTGAATAATACTCGGATTATAGGTCATAGCAGACTATACAAAACGGCCCATGATATAAAAGTGGGGAACAAAAAAAAAATCGCTTTATATGACAACACTAATCTCAAAAAAATAAATAAAAAATAATTCTTATAAGTTCACATTGAATTAGTATCGATACCTTTGCTGTGAAACCATTACATTCGTTCGACTGGTATTTAAATATTATACATTATAACATGGTCTAAATTTGAATACACACGTTTCCTGGATCGGACCTAAACAGACAGCATTATGAATACCAAGCAGCTATTAAAGTTTGCCTGGAAAACAGTTCAGGAAAAATCAGTAGATCAGGGATCCCAAACTATGAACATCCTGTGGAGGTTCAGTCAAGGATCCATTTAAAACTGTAATAATAACTAATAATTCACAACTTACCTATGTCTCTACCGCTCGTTAGCGGTTCCGTATTGTTATTGGTGGAGGAGACTGAAGGAGGAGGAGCGATTTTGCCACTTGGTGGTGGCGGAAGCAGTCCAAGGCCACCTGTACTTTGTGGACGGGACTTGTCTCTCTTTTTACTTTGCTAAAATATAATAAAATGGATTAGTAGATTAGTGGATTAATAAGCAGCACAATTAAGCTTTATTACAAGCAGCAGCCAGCATGATCACTTAATGCGTGCAAAATCGAAAATGTAAAGAATTTACCCCAATGTTAAGAGTGATGGTCTGGCCTTCTTTAAAACCCAAATCTAATTTAGGGCCCAAGTCTGGGGTTTGAGCCTGCTTACTAAACTCATTATCCTGCTTTACCCATCTGAGAGAGAAAGAGAAAGAGAGATGATTACAGAGAGCCATATTGACCCAATTGGTTATAAAAATCTAAATGATATCAGCACATACTTGAAATGATCCTGCAAAGCCACGTTGAAATCGAACGCATCTCCCCGGTCACCAAATCCGATGCCAATAAAAGCACTACGGCCTGCAAAAAAAAAAAAAAAAGTGGATGGAGGAGGAGATTTGTTGTCTAATTCAGAGAGATGATATTTCAATCAGATTGAAAATATAAAACGCTGTGTCACTCACCGCTGTCATCTTGAATCCTAAGAACAAAGTAGCGGCTTGAGTCACTTACAGTTTCGATTGCAATACCAGGATACTGTTCCACCGGGGCTTGAGCAAACAGCTCCCCTACAGGACGGGATGGAACAGCATTAGCTAGCAGAACCTCACTCGACTCTTGCCGCGAAACGAGAACGAGGGAGGGAAAGAAAGAAAGAAAGAAAGAAAGACCTATATATGTTTTTTTTTTTTTTTTAAGTCAATTAATAAATAAGAGCTATGTACAAAATGATGTGTTCCATTAGAAGAATAGGAGAGCATATGGATTTCCATTATGGCTAGATCAATTGATAGATATAAAAAATACATATATTTTATTTTCTAAAAGAAAAAAAAAAAAAAAAGAATCATGTCACCTGTTAGGAAAACAGTTCTATACATGGCAAAAACACTATCTTCTGGTTCATGATGACAATTTCTCTGTGATATACTTTACACTAAAATGCACACGTCTTTTCAGAGACCAATCTATGAGAAAAATCAGTGACCTCTCTTGTTAATTATTTCACCCACAGAACATTTGTCTGGAGCATCTAGGATGTGAAAATACTCACAGAAAGGAAATCAGAGATGTTCATTTACATGTCTCGAGTTTCTGCTATAATTATTAATATTCCTTTCCTATGGGGTTTTGATGTGATGACATTGAATTCATGACAATTGCAGGTATTGTCACCTGGATGTACAAAATGTTTCCATTGATTCATAGCCACAGAGTTTACCTAAAAACAACAATAAAATCGTTCCCTTTGGGATTTCCCAAATTGGAAAAGCCATGAGTGAAAAAACAAGCTGAACTTAAGAAATCATATGTGTAAAAACGTATGATTCAATAGCTTGTATAACCACCTTTAGCATTTATAACGATAAGTAATCTCATGTTCTGTATGAATTGATCAGTTCCCGTCTTTGAGCATTGCACATTCTGACCTTGGAGTGAATTTGCTGAGACGTCTACTCTTGGGAAGATCGGAAACTGTCTAGAATGTTTTCCACTTGTGAATGATCTTCCTCTCTGTAGAATGATGAGCTTTAAATTGTTAGGAAAAGGCCTTATAACCCTTCCCAGATTGATTAACAGCAAGACACAGCTAAATGACAAATAAACTGCTAAAACTTTGGCTTTTATAAAGATGGTCACACTTGCTGATGAATAATTAATCAAGGGCATTGGATTAGTGGCATCTGGCTGCTACTTAACCTCTTAATTCCTATAAAAGCAGTAAGGGCATACTTAGTTTTTCACACATGGATTTTTCCAGTTTACCTTCATTTTTGCAAAAACATGATGTAATACGTGTTTGCCGTTCATCTGATTCGATATTTGGACACATGGCATGTGTATGAGCCAAGGCTCTGATATCAATCACTAATTTTAAGGTACACTATATGGACACCTGACCAGAAGATTCATGAATGAATAAAGCTGGTGATGGTAAAGACGACACCATTGCAGAAACAGAACAGAATTCATGTTTGGATTCTTGAATGGCTTGATATCTAGATTTGAAACCAGTAAAAATGTGTGCAAAAAAAAAGAAAAAAAAAAAAAAAAAAAAAAAGCAAATTAAAAACAATAAGCTGTATCCTTGTTTGTGAAAATAAGAACAACAAATGAACAAATCCTAAACAGACTATAAATAAGTTATTTACTCACAAGTGTGACGTCTTAACCTATGTACATCATGTCTTTGTTTCAGGATCATTCCTGATTTTTCGCTTTGCCAAATTCATGTTAGTTTTGGGCCTATTAACCTGCCCTGACTCTGTGTGTGTGTGTGTGTGTGTGTGTGTGTGTGTGTGTGTGTGTGTGTGTGTGTGTGTGTGTGTGTGTGTGTGTGCGTGTGTGTGTGCGCACTGCTATTGGGCACTTTGTCTTGCTCTGACCTGAGATCTTATCCTCTAGTTTAATATAGGCCATTATCCCCCTGGCTGTCACTCTCATTCGGCCTGTCCAGTCAGGAGCGTCTAACTTCCAATCAGCTGCCCTGCAACAAACAAACAAGATGATTAGGTGCATTTGCATTATTAATTATACACGCTTCAATGTAAGCGAAGAGCAAGAATAGTTAATAGTAAGATATCGCATATGCAAATGTCACGAAAAATTTAAATACTCTAATAACAAATACATTATAAAATGTACTTAAGTCCAGTAATGAAGTAAAAATACTTTGTTACTGTCAAATACTGGTCGAAACTATTGCCCCTCTATCCTTGTCAAATAACAGACTAGCAAGTTCAGATGTAAGCCCAGCAAAGTATTTCTACTCGTCATATACAAAAAAAAAAAATATATAAAAAAAAAAAAAAAAATAGCTGCAGCAGAGCTGATAAACGTGTAAAACAAAACTGGCCATGGTTGAGTGACTCGTTTTAATCACATGACCCAGCACGACTTCTGCACCAGATCATCTGTAGTGGTTTTATCAAATCAGACACGTTTATGTAAATGATTTAACTGAAGGAAGCTCATCAGACCAGTGAAGATATGAGTTGAGAAAGAGGACAGTTTCTACACTAATTTATAGATGTTGTTTTTTTTTTTACCCTTTCTGACCGGCTTTTTTATTTTTTTAAAAAGCCAGCAATGAAAACAGAACATTTAAAGATGAATGGTCAGAGAAGTATGTGTTTACTCTCTTCACATAAATGGAAAATAGACACATGTGTCATCTGTTGCACAAGAAAGCAAAACATCACCCCAATTTAGATTCGTCTTATTTATAGCCATAAACAGTTTTAATGTTTTAAAAATAGTAACTGATTTCATCATTCAGTCATGCTAATTATTCATTCTGACCTTGTTTCTTGACCTATTGTCTCTAATGTTACCTTAATACATTCGAGCTGAATACCCCTGGACTAGCTATGAGCTCACAGAGTGATGTCGGCTTGAACTTTCTGGCTTGTAGGCTGTTTGTTTCTCAAAGGTGTCACTGTGGCATATAAAAATCCCAGCAACACAACAGGGCTTAATAGAGACTTGTACCACACATACCATACAAACATCAACTCAATGTTACTGCTGTGCTCAGAACAACACTTAGACCAGTAGTTGCCGGGAGGTGGTCGCTTTCCAATAACCAAAAACAGAAGTGGCTTAAAAAAAATGAACAAACAAAGCAAACAATTATCCAATTAAACCACAACATGCTGCTGAATGCAATAATCTGAAAAGTGTATAAACAGCACAGCACTGATTGGAAATCATTCACTGCTGAGGAAACATGAGATTCCAAGAAATGGTTCCACTTTGGGAACCATGATGGGCATGTAATTATTAGGAACAGATCTAATACAATGGCTTGGAACTTCAATTGGCATGACTAGTTTTGGACTACAGCATCCATCATTGCACAGATGACAACCTCAACAATGATTTAACTATAATGAATGGATATCTGGTGCCATGCAGATAAGGATGGGTTCCCTTTTGAGTCTGGTTCCTCTCAAAGTTTCTTTCTAATGTCACCATTATAATCAATGGTTTGATCATATATACTGTATATACAAACTATATTTCATAAAGTATTGGGTCACCTGGTCATAAGTACGGTATGTGATTTTTGAGCATTGCTTTCCACATTTTTTCCCAAGTTGCTCTGATAATTCCACTCCACTTCTCCACTCTTCTGGGAAGATGTTCCACTAGATTTTGGAGTGTGCTTATGGATATTTGTGTTCATCATCCACAAGGGTGTTACTAAAGGCAGGTACTAATGTAGGTGAGGAGATCAGGGGTGCAGTCAGCGTTCCAATTCATCCCAAAGGTGTTCAGTAGGGATGAGATCAGAGCTCTATAGAGGGCCACTTAAGATCTTCCTCTCCAAAGCATGTAAACCAGATCTTCAAGAAGCTCACTTTGTGCACGGGGGCATCGCCATGCTGGAGAAGGTTTGGGTTTCCAAGTTCGAGTGGATGCAAAATTTTATTAGAGCGCATCTAAAGACGTCCAATTGAGTGCCTCCAGCTTTGTGGTAACAGTTTGGAAAAGAACCACATACAGCAGAGAGGTCAGGTGACCCAATACTTTTAGAAATATAGTGTGTATGTATGTATGTATGTATGTATGTATGTATGTAAGTAGATAGATAGATAGATAGATAGATAGATAGATAGATAGATAGACAGACAGACAGACAGACAGACAGACAGACAGAGTCAGTTGGATGGGTCCCTGACTGTATGAGGTTTAAGAACACAGGCTGTAAAGTTTACTTCGTAATAAATGAGCTTTTTATATTGAAATCTTGAGAACATTAAGTCTGTACACATATACAAAAAAGAAAAAGAAATATAGATATGCATGACGTCTTACGGCTTGCGGGATATTTTTGGGATGATTAACATGTCAGGATAAAACAGAGAGACAGAGGGAGACAGAGAGAGACAGAGACAGAGACAGAGAGAGAGAGAGAGAGAGAGAGAGAGAGAGAGAGAGAGAGAGAGAGAGAGAGAGAGAGCACATATGTTGTCTTAGCTGAAATGAGGAACTCATCAAAAGCAAACCATGTTTCATTTTATGGCTCATTTTCCGTCTGCTTTATCAGTGAGATATAACAGATGTCATGCTCTGATGCCCTTTGGGTTGATTGTGTCCAAGAATCATTTATTACTCAGCAATCAAAGCTGCTCTAGTTTTCTCCCTCAGCTCTCCCACGCGACTGCGGATGAGCCAATCATCATCCAGGAACCGGATTCAACCCAAACCCCGGCGTCCAGTCATTGTCCGGAACCGAGCTGACGTCAGCATATTAAGCGTGAACGTAAACACGGTGTCTCAAACTATCCTTCAAACATCCTTTTAAGCACACGCACGCACGCACGGGTCATCGCTTAATGATTACGCACTCCAATAAAGCAAACAAACCGGTCATGAGTTCACTGAAATGAATCTCGGATGATGCAGATGATGATGATGATGATGATCTTGATCATGATGAAGTCGCCATGCAGTCTAGGGTTTTTGATGACAGATGATGAGGCTGTGTGACGTCATAAAGCCAACCATACCAAGCAACTAAGAATCACATTATTCCTATGGCCAAGGATTAAAAAAAAAAAATAAAAAATCAATCCCACCTATGACAATTACTTTTCCCTTTTATTACGTAATAATTTGTATGACGTAATAGTTCGCAAAGGGCAGAAATCCTGTGTGAACGTGCACTACGGATTAGGAAAACGAGCGTAATGAACGGGAGCTGTGAGTGTGATGGTGATGGTGGTGGTGGTGATGATGATGCGCGTCGGCTTGTGCACGCCGGTGGATAGGTGAGGGGACGTAACGCGGAGAGGACAGGGGGACGGGAGGACACGCGACGGCACGGCGGGGTCACGGCATTTTTTGGGGGGTTTTCCGTTTACCTGATGGCGCGGTTCGACGCTCGCGGCGGAATGCGGTACACGTTGACGTCGGGTTTGACACACAGGACCGACTCGTACTCCACCTCGGCCGCCATCTTGGATTGTTCATTCAGCCGCTGGTGTGTGCTGCAGCCTGCGCTCTCGGTCGGTGGTGGCGGTGGGGGCGCTTAACGGTTCCGTTCCCGTCGTAATACACCGAATATCCGCGCACTACTTACTGACTTCTCCACCAAGAGCACTCGGGTTTGTGTTGCGAAGGAGCTACTTGTCAAAATACCTTACGATTGAAAAATAAATAAGTAAATAAATAAAAACACACACACGAGTCATATGAAAACGGTTTATTTGTAGTAGTCTGGGGGGAAAAAACCAGCACCTTTGAACCCCTGTATCAATACCAGTAATGCTATTCAGAAGTTAAAAAAAATTAATGTTTCAGTGATTCAAGTCTCAGGAATTTCTTTTCTCATAACATTAGCACCATAATTCATTGTCAAGTAAACTCTTGGCCATTTAAAGCCCCAGCAGAGCGAAGCCATCCCTCAGGTCTTCACACTCACTAGGCTGTAGAGACAAGAAGAGTGGTACACAATCTGTGACACTTTCTTGAATCCGAGAGGCGACTTATTATTATTAGATCTCTCCTCAATTATTCCTCCTTACCTGCAGGATTCGGTGAAGTTTCCGGGACAATCTGGTAGAGTTCTGGTGAAGGCCATCCCAAGCCTTGAACGCTCTTTGATTACGAGCCACGAAGGTTTGCCAACAGTAGAAAAAATCTGGAGAGAAGATATGGCACAGAGCGAAAGGTTTTATGATCACACGGTTGCACTCAACAGTTAGGGTTGAGGGTTAGGAATAAGCCCTCTGACTGTATTGTCCAGGCTCTTGAGTAACAGTTTAGGGCCTTTAAAGAAGCACACACAACCCTTGAACCCTTCAAAATGTACAGGTACACAGCTGCAGCACAAGCAAGGAAGGTGGTAGCTCAGTGGTTCATGAATTGCTCATTGAACCTTAGATTGAAAGGCCATGAGTTCAAATCCCAGCAACCCCACAACTGCTGTAGTTATAAGTCACTGTGGATAAGGGTGTCTGCCAAATGGCGTAAATATATTATTACTCATTCTAATGTGATTTCTTTCATATTCATCTGAGAGCTTTTTAATGTTAACCAGTCCATTATCACTGTTTTCTGAGAAAAATCATCCACGTGTGTCTTTAGCAACAAAAAGTTTAATTTTGATGTGTACATATAGCAAACTGATTCATTTAGCAAAGCGGTGCTAATCGAATCTTATCTGATGAGATGCCGAGGCCTCCGTCTCGGCCGTCATTGATCAAATAGATGTATAAAAGTGAATTCTACAAATGAATAGACTACTAAATAAATCTAATGGCAATCTTGCAACATTATTCATGAAACTGCATGCATCGGTGGGACAGATTATACTGACCTTATGTGATTATAAAAGGCTACTGAGAAACCTGCTATATTACAAAAACGATGTAAATTGTATAATCTTTAAATTTTTTTACCTTTATAGGTCATGACAGTCACTTGCACGCCAGCCCTCTGCAAGCACCGGAGTCCCTCTCTCTCTTGACTGTCCTCATGGTCACAGAAGTAAAGGCGTGAGACAAAGATGCGCAGCCGCAGGTTGGGCATCTGAGACATGAAGCGCGAAAGGCGATGGGCGCAGTTTGAACAAGGTGACCAGGAACAGAACCAAGTAATGGCATATGCCACCCGGACACCGTCCACACCAGAACCCAAGAAACCGGGGCACAGTACCCCAAGATAGCGCAGGAAAAGAAGCTGAGGGATGGAAAATGGAACATTTGCATTATCTACTGTAATTATTATCAAATTCTTTTCTCATCATCCCATCATGTTATTAGCAATGCAATCAGAATCTTACTAGGAAAATTCCCAAATCCATATATGAAGATTGTTTTCATGGTACTGTGTGAATGTAGGTGTGAGTGCAGTCATTTCAAGCTGACTTTATCTCATAATCTCTTTTCCTTTTGCAGTTGCGTCTGTTCATACACATCTTACCTCCACATGGCAGCCAGAGCGATTGCGCAGGTGTCCAAAGTCGAAGGAGAGCGAGTCGGGACTGTTGCGTCTCTTGACAACAAAACAGAGGTAGGTCTCGTTTCTCCCACGTGCCCAGCGTACGTTCTTATAGTGATAAATAAACTTCCTCTGAGTCAGCAGCACACTACAACGAAAGAACAATGGGCCAAAATGTTTATTATTCAGCATGAGCAATGCTAGAATATACTATAATATGCTTATGTATTGTGGAAATTAGGTCTGAGGTTATTATCTCTATTTGAAAACATTCACTGTATGTCAAAGGTGGATGGAAATAATTGTTCTGCAAATGTAATGCATTTTAAAATATTTATGCATTTATATTTTCATAGTGAATTTGTATGGTAAATAATTGATATGTAATTGATCAAATTATAAATTATATAATTATATATGATTATAAATTATAGTATAAGTATAAGTATATATAACAATAATAATGTATATACAGTATATCTATCTAGTGTCTTTTTTTTTTTTTTACTTTAAATGTCTGGTGCAGTCAGGCATATAGGAAATGCTACAACACAACAACAGTTATACATAGATATACAGCTTGTGCTGTGCAAAGCTTCACTATGCTTACACAAACACACACATCCACGCAAAAAAAATAAACATATCTAGCATTCTCAGTTTCATCCTCTGGTCCTAATAGTTGAAAAAAAAAAAATAGCTTCAGTTTATTTCTATACCATGTATAACACAGACATATTTCTATACTTAAAAAAATCTAGGGATTAAAATATATGCATATATTTCGGAACACTCTATCAGCAGCAGGCTTTATGGGCTGTACATTTGCAGCATTTACAGTAGCTTTCTTAGTGTTATGGGATTTTTTTTTTTCTCACTCACCTGTCCAGCTTGCTCATCATTCCGAAAGATGAAACCAGCTCAGTGGTTGAGTCATGCAAAAATGAGTGAGAGTTTTGAAAGTGAAGAGGAGGAAGAAGGAGGTATAGAAAACGTGTGACATATTGATACAGTTGGTTGAAAGGGGGTCCCTGATTGGGTGATAACAGTTTTTAAACACAGTTGGGAGGGCTGAAGTTTATTCTAACTGACAATGTCAGAGAATCATATTAATAGCAGGTGCTATTTAAAGCGACATAGAAAGCAGTTCTAACCTCATAAAACAACAAACATTGGGCAATAACTAGAGAATGAATATAAAAATCTACACACCGCCCCTAAAGTGGAAGGTTTTTTTGTAATTAAAAAAAAATGAACCAATATTATCAGTTGAGTAAACTTTTTCCAACATCAGTGTTAAATTACTCATAAACGTATTAATTAATGGAAAAACAATCAAACATTTTAGGGACGAATGAATAAATGAATTTCTGGTTGCCCGAGTGTGCGAATTCTTTACAATTGTGGGTGTGGCTGTATTCGGAATGAACCAATCACATTCAATTCCATGTTCAAAAGTAATTATACACCTGTCACCATTTGATATTATTCTAATTAAAAGATTAAAAGATCAGCTGTTACTGTAGGATTTTCATCTTTTTGGTTTGTGAGGTTGTGGTCCACAAAGAGCTTACACAGCATATAAAACAATTTCCAAAACATTCCAGGTACCATGGAACAACGTAAAGGCCATCATCAGCAAACAGGGAAAATAGATGTCCATCCTAAATGTTTCAAAGTACAAGACAAAAACGTAAAACGTAAATCACCCCACAATGGCGCAAATTTTTTTTAAATGTTATGGACTACTTCAGAAAGGTATATTAATTCCATAATTTCCAATTACCAAGGCTTTTATCAACATAAAAACTTTCTTTCAGCTTCTCCCGTTAGGGGTCGCCACAGCGGATCCTCCGCATGTTTGATTTGGCACATGTTTTTACGCTGGATGCCCTTCCTAACACAACCCTCCCCATTTATCCGGGCTTGGGACCGGCACTAAAGTGGCTGGAGTTGGTTCCCTGACCGGGGATCGAACCCGGGCCGCAGCGGTGAGAGCGCCGCATCCTAACCACTAGACCACCAGGGGACCTTAAAGGCTTTTATCAACATGAAAGGCGTAAATTAAATGTAAGTAGAAACGGAATGAAATGATTTGCAAATATCAAAAACCCATATTTTATTCACAATACAACATATCAAATGTTTCAACTGATTAAATGTAAAACTTTGAAAAAAAGGGCATTTTGAATGTCTCAAAAAAGTAGGGACAGGGCAAAAAAAAGCCTCAAAAAGGTGTTATTAAAATTAGACAGTTGAAAAAACGCTTTTGCAACTACGTTAACAGGTCAGTAAGATGATTGGGTATAAATAGTGTATCTTCGAAAAGCAGAGTCTCTCAGAGTTAAAGATGGGCAAAGCTTCACCAATCTGTTAAACAAATTTTGGAACAATTTCTGAATAATATTCCTCAACATAAAGTTGTAAAACAGTTAAATATACTATAATTTACTTTATATAATATCATCAAAAGTTCCAAATAATCTGAAAAAAGCTCTGTGCACAAGAGACAAGATCAATATTGGATGCCTGTGATCTTAAGCCCTCACATGGCACTGCACTTAAAACAGTCATGATTCTGTAATGGAAATCACTGCATGGGCTCATTAACAATTTCAGAAATCGCTGTAGCCATGTAATCCACAAATGCAGGTTAAATGTACATCATGCAAAGAAGAAGGCATACATGAACATGATCCAGTAACACCACCATCCTCTCTGGGCAAAAGCTCCTTTAAAATGTACTGAGGCAAAGTGGAAAACTGTTCTGTGGTCAGACGAATAAAAAATGTAATTCCTTTTTGGAAACCATGGACACTACATCATCTGGAGTAAAGAGGAGAGGGACTATCTGGCTTCTTATCAGCATCTCTGATGGTATGGGAGTGCATTAGTGCCTGTGGAAATGGCAGGTTGCACATTTGAAAAGGCTCCATCAATGCTGGACTGTATAAACATGCTTTAGAGCAACAAATGATTCCATCCAGAAAATCTCTTTTTCAGGGGAAGGCTTTGCAGTTAGACCAAGATGGCGGTGCGTGCACAACACGAGTTCCTGTGTCTCTTCAAATTCAGCAATTTGGTAGTAATTTATCCACTAACTGCAAATTTATTCACTCGGAATTGCCTTGCACATATCTCATACAACCGGCAAACACTAATAAACATCACACATGTGGATTAAATCATTTAATTTCATGATTTTACAGAAACATGGTTCAACGACAACATTCCCAGCAGCGCCATTGAGCTCGAGGGTCAGACAGAACTTCAATGTACTCTGGTAAGTGAAAGGTGGTAGTTTGTGCATTTATGTTAACAAATCATGGTGCACAGACTCTACTGTTACTGAAAGTCATTGCTCTGCTCATCTAGAGTATTTGACGCTAAGCTAGCTATGGAAGAACTGCTTCAGCTATCAGCAAACAACAGTCTGCACATCCCAAAGGAGCTTTCATCATTGCTGGAGACTTCAACCACTCCAACCTAAGACTTTTACTATCATAATCTTACCATAATGTCTCCTGTGCTACCAGAGGGGACAACACACTGGATCAGGTTTATACAAACCTACCTGAGGCATACACAGCCATACCGGGATCACCTCTCTTTGTTCATGCTACCCAAATACACACCACTGATCTCACAGGCCACACTGGACTCTCACACAGACATAAACATTTACACATCATCTCTTTTAGACCATATCATATCATTGACAATGTCACTACAGTCAAACACGTGAAATGCTTTCTTAATCAGAAACCGTGGATGAACTCCGAGGTCCCAAGAGATGCTCCATTTAAATCTGACAATGCAGAGGACACAACAGAGCCAGGGCCAAACTAAAAAGGGGTATTAGAAAAGCCAAACACACATACAAACTCCACATAGAAGAGCACTTCCACAACTCCCAGACCCCAGACGCATGTGGAAAGGCATCCAGACCATCACAGACTACAAACCGACACCACGATCTCTATCACATACAATCCAATCAGCGGTCCAATCACTTTTTTTTTGCTCGTTTCTGTCAAGGCATAGGACATTGCACCTTAATTGCTGACTCTTCTACTGCTTACAGTCCATTATCCCATTCCACAATAGATGTTTATTTAGCATTTAGCAAAGTGGATGCATGCAAGGTAGCTGGTCCGGATGGCATACGTGGGCTCAGAGCATGTACTGGACAACTGGCACAGGTCTTCACTGAAATTTGAATCTGCCACTGACCCAAGCCACAATTCCCACATGCTTTAAGACTACAACCATTATACCAGTGCCTAAGCATTCAGCTGCAGAATGGCTGAATGATTTTTGCCCGGTTACACTCATCTCTACTTTTATGAAGCGCTTTGAGAAACTGGCTCTAAATGACCTTACTGTGGGCCTACCACCTACACTGGACCCACACCAGTTTGCCTATCGCTCAAACAGGTCGACAGTGGATGCAGTTTCCACGGCTCTTCAATTAGCCCTCACCCACCTGGATAAAAACAACACCTACATCAAAATGCTGTTCATTTAATTTAGTTATGCGTTTAATACAGTCATCCACACTGTACTGATCACTAAGCTCAGTGACCTGGGTATCTGCACCTCCACACGCAGATGGATCCTAAACTTTCTCAACAATAGACCTCAGTCTGTTATGTTTGTCAAACAGGTATCCTCAACCCTTATTCTGAACATCGGCATCCCACAGGGCTGTGTTCTGAGCCCACTACACTACTCCCTGTTCACCCATGAGTGTGCTCCTCTGCATTACTCCAACATCTTCATCAAGTATGCAGATGACACCACCATGGTCGGCAAGATCAGCAATGACGACGAATCAGCCTACAGGGAAGTGATCTGAAGCCTGACAACTTGGTGTGCCACAAACAACCTGACCTTCAATGCCATAAAGGCTAAAGAGCTCATTGTGGATTTTTGGAAATCCAACAGCAGACACTCCCCAGGCTACATCAATGGAACTGAGTTAGAGAGGGTCTCTAGCTCTCTTAAGTTCTTCGGAGTTCACATCTCTTCATCACTTCAGCTCTGCTTAGGAAAGCACAACAGTGCCTGTACTTATTGAGGAGTCTTAAAAAAGCTCATCTGTCCCTAGGGATTCTAACAAATTTTTACAGCTGGATCATTGAAAGCATCCTGACCAACTCCATCACTGTATGGTATGCAGGCTCCACTGTATGTGAAAGTAAAGCCCTGCAAAGGGAGGTCAAAACCACCCGATGCATCACTAGAACCCAACCACCTGCCATTGAGCACCTTCTTCTATCTATCTATCTATCTATCTATCTATCTATCTATCTATCTATCTATCTATCTATCTATCTATCTATCTATCTATCTATCTATCTATCTAT
>JAAIIK010000061.1:819381-842493 GCA_014706435.1 Silurus glanis | reverse complement strand
TCTATCTATCTATCTATCTATCTATCTATCTATCTATCTATCTATCTATCTATCTATCTATCAGTCTGTTATCTATCTGTCTGTCTATTAATTGACTTATTTATTAATTTCCACCAACTGTAAAGTGATATTGGCAGGGCATCAAAAAAAAAAAAAGTTTTTGAATAAATGTATTACCCTCCCACCCCTCCCACGATAATTGCACCGAACAATTGCAAAGACTGGAAATTTCTATTTAAATTTTGCAATTATTTATTTCATTTATTTTAAAAATGAAGTTGCATAGATTGGGATTTTCTTCACTTTCCTTGACCACGTTAGACACTTAATTGTTTGACGTGACTTGTAACCTTTTTTTGCTCTCAGATGTGCGTCACAATACGCAGCCTGTGGCGTAACCATGGCAAGCTGGAAATTTCCAGAACCCTTGCACCCAACCAAGGAAGCCTCCACTTCACTTTTCCCACATGGCCTTTAATCATTCCCATTATACCCTCTCTTCAGCATTCTGAATTCTTCTTTTTCCCTTCCCTTCTCTTTTTTTTTTTTTTTTTTATCTGGGTCTTTCCCCTTTATTTATTTTTCCCCGAGACACCATATGAAGCAAGTTTAGTAAAAAGCTAGAATACTTTCCAAAGGTCTTCCTTGAAAACACGAATTCACTCCCTCACTTGAAACCCCTTTAGCACAGAGGAGGGCCTCGAAAACTCAGCTCGACCGCATAACGTCACAAGTGCTTGATGGAATGCATAAGCACACATATCACTGCTATTATGTATCCTGACCGCGTGCAATTGTTTTTAAAACCCTTTCCTAGTTTCAGTACAGTTGGCATCATGAGTCTGAGTCTCACTCTAACTCAGCCCTTTCCTGCACTCTGTGGCCAGGGAAATCACCGTTTCCCAGAGAGCTCCCTCTGATCTCTGTTTGTGCGTGTGTGTGTGTGTGTGTGTGTGTGTGTGTGTGTGTGTGTGTGTGTGTGTGAGGAGGAGATGGAATGAGAAGACAAAAGCGTCTGATTTTTTACATCTGTCTGCTCCTACAATTCAGCCTTTTACCACAAATCTTGCAGAGGTCCAGCTGTATAGCTGGTTGGTGAATGAATTAGAATAAAAGAGCGCTGTGAAGAGAGGAAAAGAGGAAACTGAAGTGAGCGTTTTGCAACACTCTTCTCTTTTACAATTAATACTACTATTACTACTACTAATAATCAAATAATTAATAATGGTCCAAACAACCCAGTCTATATTTTGGCACAAGAAAAAGTATAAAAATTGCCAATAATATACAATTGTATTACTTCCCTTTATGTTCACACCTACAAATATATATTTACACACACAATCATGGACAACAGCCGCTTCAATGCATCAATTGGCATAGCACGTATGAACGAATTAGGGCAGGAAATGCAGAGTCATTCTTTCCGAAACCCACCCGCCCACACAAACACACACGCTCGTACACACACACACAAACACACACACACACACACACACACACACACACACACACACACACACAGCCAAGGGCCTATCGTGCAGACAAACTCAACCACAGCTCCAAACATACTTTTCCAGAGCTGTGAACTTGCATCTGTTTCCTGAAGACAATAATAGGTACACTTTGGTTAGGGGACAACACTTGCAGGTGTTCACTAATGTGGGCTCCGGCGTGGCAGAACAACAAAGCCCACAACAAACAAGGCACGGCGCCAATTCACGTGAAAGATGATTGTGCAGTAGTAACCGTAACTGCGAGCACGTTAATAACCGTAACAGTAACTGTGAAGGTGTTAATTACATCGCTGCCTGCTGTGACCCATTTAGAAAATAATTCGACCTTGAAATGAGTAAGAAACTCTTGTTACTCAGATCATGTGTGTGATCTGTGTTTCGCAAAATACCTGAAGCCGTGTCTGGTTCAATCGAAGTTCTTTGACGTTCATAGCAAAGTCCATAATTGTGCAATACGGTCCTAGTGAATTCATCTGCAATGTTATTTTACATACATTTTGCAACTTTTTTTTTTCCATTTGAAATACCCATTACTCATTCCTAGTATGTATGTAGTAGTATCATTGAGCAGGCAACTAAATTTGACATGCCTCTGAAAATCAGACTGATGGATGAATGTGCAAATCTTGAGAAGTTTAGTGTTGCACCAGGTGCATTTTCTCACCACATGCGCAAAACTGTACAAACATCCGGTGGTGAATGAGGTAGTAGGTGAGACAAATTTTTCAATGTGTGCGGTTAAGGTAAAAGACATAACCGCATGCTCAACTTCAAATGCATACATGCTCACTTAATGCTGTTTAATAGGCAAGCACAAAGCCTGCAACATGCATTGTCAAACAAACAGCATGCTTTTGTATGTCGTTCTTTCGTTTAGCCGTGTCGACATGTATAGTCGCTCGATTCGCCTCAGCAGAACCACGGGCTGCGTTTCTCTACCTGGCGAGGGAGGAAAAGAAAAGAAACGCCTGCCTCCGAGTCATTTTCAGATTTCACAGCTCATTTTGAACCTGCGCATTCAGAGCAAAACCGCTTCGTGAGTAGTAATTCTACATTAATTGGACACAACCCATGAGTAAAATCAGTCTCTGAGAAAATTTATTTATATATTTTTCAGGCAAAAAAAAAAAAAAAAAAAAAAAAAGGTCACTGGCAGATCAGTTCTATTCTGTTGCAGTTTAGCAACATGTATACAAATGGACTGAACTTTGAAATGACATCAGAAAATGTTAAATCTATTTAACAGAAGAGGGGAAAAAAAACAACAACACCACAATAAATAAATAGAATAAATAAAACGAAAAAACTTTTCACTCATGGTATACAGAAATCGGGGAAATGACACATTAGAAATGTCACGAATCATCTCACTGTTTGATGATTTCAAGCAAATCTTCAATTCCCACAAAAAAAATAAAATAAAAATCATTCCCACCTATAAGTCTTTAACAAACACTTTTGTCACTGGAAAGCCCAACCAGCCTTTTTCTGGCTCCTCGTTATCCTCGTCCTCTTCACCTTCCACCCCAGAAGTCTCTCCCTGGAGCCGGTAGCCCAGTTTTCTGAAGAAGGCCTCTCCTACTTTGGAGGGGAAGGGCACATGAGCGTAGACTCTGCGCACTCCAGACTGCTTGGCTCTAGACTCGAGGCTCTGGACTAGCAGCCTGCCAAGGCCTTCTCTACGGTACCAGCTCTGCACTACCAGCCTGCAAATGCGATACACGCAACGGCGGCTCCAAACATCTCGAGCAACACAACCGAGCACCTCGCCGTCACACTCGGCGATCCACACTTCTCCTGCGACGCGCGCCCGTTCCTTCAGGTCATCTTCATCCACCTTCTCCCTGTCTTCAGCTTTCCCTTTCTCTTCCTCTTTACTCTTATACTTCTCTTTGGCTTTCTTGCGACGTTTCGCTTTGTCCTGGTCGTTAACAAGTTTCGCTTTTGCAGCATGTGGGTTTGGTAGGTCAGGTTGGGACCTAGCATGGTAGCTGCTACCCAGGTAGTCCCAGTAGGGTCTGCTGGAGCCCAGGATACCAGTGGACCGTGGAATGGTCAGCTTGAGGTACACGATGAGAAGCAAAACAGGAATAAACAAGGCTAACAGGAAAGAATGCATTACAAAGCGGAGCACGGAGGAGACCGTGGCGAGCAGGAGGACCGCCAGGGGTCTGGTAAGGAGGTGCAGGATGAGCCGGTTCTCCATCCCTTCACATCCTTGCTGCACAGACGGAGGACAAAAAGGGCATCAATTCAATTTAGACAAGGAAGCGTCATAAATTATTCACAAGACTGCGAATGGAGCTAAAATACATCATGATCTATAAAATAAATACACCATACCTTGATGAGAGCTTTCACAGCCTCAATGTCGTCCTCTGTCATCAGCCGGAGCACTACATTTCCCAGGTTCAAGTGCGCCATCTTGTTCAGGCTTTATCGCGATTCAAACGTAGGTCCAGGAACAGACAGAATCATATGAATGATAGCTGAAAGCATACAAGGTTTACAAATTACATCTATTTCTTTATTAGGTCTTTCAGATACGAGTAATGTCTCGTTCAAGCTTGGACAGCGGGATTAGCGTGTGTTACTAAAAATAGAAAGGGGGGTGGGGGGAATGGCGACAGGGCAAGGCTTTAATACCTCTAAAAGCACACAGATAACGGAAATGCATGATGCATGCACAAAAAAATGTGATCATTACAGCTTGCGGAACGTGTTGTGCTGAATGAAGCGTATAGGAGTATTGTTAGGGTTTGCAGCGTGGCCCGTAAAACAATTACTGAGTGACAAGCGACTCTCGGCGGATTTGATGCTTCTGTTGTTGTTCAAGCCTTTTGTGTTGTTCAAATCGACACCGTATCGTGTAGCGGAGCAACATCTCACCTACTTACCTCAGACACAACGGTTCAAACCATTTTTTAAGGCTGCATAGCAAAAAGCTCTCATTGCGTCCTCAGCGTTACTGCTTCACGCCAAGCGCGTCTCCAGCGCTTCTGCTTTCGTGAATTCCAAACGCAGCGTAAACTCCAGGGGCGGACCGATCCGAGAGTATCTACACCGGCGATACTGGGCTTGAATCGATTCTCACATTCAAATATCGATCCTATCGGTTGAAAAAAAAAAATCGAATAATAATAATTTATATGTATAATATATACATAAATATTTTTTAACAAATTAGTTTTATATATATTTTACAATAATGTGAACTATTTTTTATCGGTTCATTGTAAAAACAAGTTGGCATTCATTCATTATACAGGTGCATCTCAATAAATTAGACAAAAAAATTATTACAATAAAGGAAACTCGTATATTGTATAGATTCATCACACACAGGCTGGTATATTTCAAGTGTTTATTTCTTTTAATTGTGATGATTTTGGCTTACAGCTAACGAAAACCCCAAATTCAGTGTGAAAAAGGCTCCACAATCATGGCGGAAGACTGCTGACTTGACAGTTGTCCAGAAGACGATGATTGACACCCTGCACATGGAGGGTAAGACACGAAAGGTCATCGCTAAAGAAGCTGCTGTTCACTGAGTGCTGTGTCCAAGCACATTAATGGCAAGTTAAATGGAAGGGAAAAAATGTTGTAGAAAAAGGTGGAATGAAGCCCATTTAGGAATTTGGAGGAGATTCACAATGAGTGGACTGCAGCTGGAGTTTCAAGAGCCATTAATGCACAGACGTATCCATGGGCTACAACTGATGCACTCAGTGTATGAAGCCGCTCCTCAACCGGAGACAATGGCAAAGGACAAAAAGGACTGGACTGTTGCTCAGTGGGCCTTTTTAGATGAAAGGAAAGAAAATGTTGCATTTCATTTGGAAATCAAGGTCCCAGCGTCTGGAAGAAGAGATAAGAGGCACAGAATCCAAGTTGTTTGAGGTCCAGTGTAAAGTTCCCACAGTCAGTGGTGGTTTGTGGAGTCATGTCATCTGCTGGTGTTGGTCCACTGTGTTTTATCAAGTCCAAGATCAGCACAGCCGTCTACCAGGACGTTTTGGAGCGCTTCATGCTTCCCTCTGCTGACCACCTTTATGGAGATGCTGATTTCATTTTCCAGCAGGATTTGGTACCTGCCCACACTGCCAAAAGCACCAAAAGTTGGTTAAATGACCATGGTGTTGGTGTGCTTGACTGGCCAGCAAACTCACCAGACCTGAACACCATAGAGAATCTATGGCGTATTGTCAAGAGGAAAATGAGAAACAAGAGACCAAAAAATGCAGATGAGCTGAAGTCCACTGTCAAAGAAACCTGGGCTTCCATACCACCTCAGCAGTGCCACAGACTGATCACCTCCATGCCACGCTGAATTGAGGCAGTAATTAAAGCAAAGGGAGCCTCTACCAAGTATTGAGTACATGTAGAGTAAATGAACATACTTTCCAGAAGGCCAACAATTCACTAAAAATGTTTTTTTGATTGGCTTTATGAAGTATTCAAATTTTCTGATCATCATCACAATTAAAAGAAATAAACACTTGAGGCATATCAGTCTGTGTAATGAATCTATACAATATACGAGTTTCACTTTTTGTATAAAATTACAAAAATAAATAAACTTTTTAATGATATTCTAATTTATTGAGATGCACCTGTATGTATGTATGTATGTATGTGTATATATATATATATATATATATATAAATTTTTTTTATTTTTTTATTTTATTGGCTGTCATTTAAAATATTTAATCACATGATTGTCATGAGTTAAATAATGATTAATCGCAACTTAATTGCACATTTTTATCTGTACCTTAAATTAATACTTTTCAAATTTTTAATACTCTAATCAACATGGGCATGGACAATTAAGGGCGCTTTACCCAGATTTTGTTTGCGCATGGGCGAAATCACTGCAACTTCCTGCATTTTTACGTCAGTCTTTGCGTGCATTTTTTTTCTGTGCATTTTGGCAATGATTTCAAATGAAGGCAAATTGTGTTTTGTGCAAACTTTACAGGAAAGAAAATGCAAAAATATAAATGATTCATGAAAAAGCTTAACAGATTGTAACCACATCGGGTGAGCTTTTCTCTCAATGTTCAATTTTTCTTGAAAAGTCCGTAATGTAAATGTCCTTGTAAGTATATCTGTGACCAAATACATTTCTTCTCCTCTGTCAGCTATTGTGGAATAAAAAAAACAGATATTAAATACACAATATATCTGAATATATTTGAGCTTGTGTAGTTTGCTACAGATGCAGGTTGTGAGCTCTGACTATCCAATCAAAATGCTTGAAAATTTAAATGGTACTGTAAGCCTGCTGATGGCCCTTGTGTGGTCAACTCACAATCTGATTGGTTAAAGCAGCAGCTTTGGGCAACATGTACTGTAAGTTATTGGCTCCCGCACTGCTGATTGTAAAGGCTCAACGCAGATTTCTTCTGGCCTTAGCAGCACCTGATGTGATAGTAGTATTTCTTTTTTTTTTATTTTCAACATATTATGTACATTTATACTGATGACATCCAAACTATAAAAAACACTTATAGAATCTAATAAAAAATGTTAAAGATCCCAGAATATGTTTTATATTTTGAATTGTTCAAAGTAGCTAAATTTAGCTTTGACAGCAGCTTGGAAAACTCAAAGCATTCTTTCATTAGGATCACATGGTAGTCACCTGGAATAGGTTTTAATTCAAAGGTGTGTCAAGGATTCATTTGTGACATCACTTGCCTTCTTAATGTGCTTAATATTATCAGTTGGGTTGTGCAAAAGAAAGGGTGAGTAGAGTAAATTGCCCTATTAGTGTTACTACAACTACTGTACAAATCCATATTATGGCAAGAAACACTCAGTTAAATAAAAAAAAGAGGGTCCATCATTACTTCAAGAAATAAAGGTCTGTCAATTAGAAAAATCTCAAGAAATTTAAATGTATCCCTAAGTGCAGTTTCCAAAACTATCAAACGCTATGATGAAGAGGAAGACCAAGAGCTACCTCTGCTGCAGAGGACGTGTTTAATATAATTTCCAGCCTCAAAAACCACCAATTTACATATATGCTTCTCGGAGTTCAAGTGAAACACATATTTCAACACCCACTGTTCAGAGGAGACTGCAAGCGTCAGGCCTTCATGTTTGAATTGCGGCAAAGAAACCATTGCTTTGAAAGAACGACAAGCAGAAGAGACTTCAGATCAGTGGATAACTGTCTTTTGGTCCGAGTTCAAATTTGGTTCTTAACGCCATGTCTTTGTTAGACCTACAGAGAATGAACCGTTCCTGAATGTGTGGTTCCCACTGTGAAGCATGGATTAGGTGGTGTGATGGAGTGGGGATGTTTTGCGCTTGACACCATTGATACTATGGTGAGCAAGACTGCCACAGTATTTTGCAGCAACATGCCACTGCATCTGGTTTGCATATAGTGAGAATATACTTTGTTTTCCAACAGAACAATGATCTCTAACACACCCCTAGGTTATAGAAGAGCTGTTTGTTCATGAGAGTGATTGAATACTGCATAAGTACCCAAATAAAATCTACTTCAGATGAATAAAAGAGTGAAGGAAAAGCAGCCAACAAGCACTCAACAATGGTGGGAAAACCATTCCAGGTGACTGGAATGAGGTCTGTCATAATTTCAATGTCTTCCGTATTGTTAAAAACAATATCAATAGCGTCCAAACTTTTGACTGGTGGTATAAATATACATACATACATCAGAGGTGGAGAGTGTAATATTCTACTCAATAAAGGTGCTGTTACTTTATTCTAATTTTTACTTAAGTACAAGTGAAGCTGCCAGTCCATAAAACTCAAGTAAAAGTAAAAAAAAAAATAGATCATTTAGTTGTTTTTTTTTTTTTTTAAGCATTTAACAGCGGGGTGACATGGGGATTTAATTATCAAACTAGTTATTTTAAACTGAAGGAACCCCTTACAAAATTAAAGTGCATTAACAAAAATAAATTAATTAATGCAAAAAAAAAACCCAAAAACCCCCGACACTCCATGACTTGAGAATAATGTGAATTATGCACTTGAATAAAATTTTTTTTTTTTATGATAACGAGAGAAATCATTTCTGGGTTGTGATTTTTTTTCTCCCCCTTGCATTATTTATATTTATTTACTCAATAATGGATATGATTTATAATGTAGACAAGTACAATACTTCAAAACAAAACATACTAAAATAAAAGTAAAATTACAGATTTTAAGTACACAAAAAAAAAAAAACCTACTCAATTACAGTAGCGTGAGTAAAAGTAATTCGTTACTTTCCACCTCTGACATACATGCATACATATACACACTCTATATATCAGGAGAGTTGATCAGTCAAGGAAAAAAACGAGTTCAGGAAAAATGTTAATATTCTCTTTTCCTTCCCAAAGTCATATAAATGAAAAAAGAAAAAAAATAGACTGAGGTTTATGTGACACATATTTTGTTAAAAGCTTGTTTGATTTTAATACTTTGAAATAAATAATTAATAATTATTTATAATAAAAACTATAGAATATTAATAATAATGGCCTTCAAAAATATTGGAATTGGTATCGATACAAACAATACTGGTTTTGCAAGTAAATGGTTTCAGATCAAAAAGAAAATAAGTGGCATCTTTAGTAAACTCCATGTAGTGTAAAGCAACATTATTATGAAACCCTGAGGTCATCTACAGTGCAACAAGGCTTTCCAATGTACACCTTATAAAATATGTCAGAATAAAAAAATAATAACAGATCATTAATATCACAGGTGAAAAAAGTGGGATATTAAAAGCATAGCTCTAGTTCTTTGCTTGTTTTTATGTCCTAAGTGAAGAATAAAAAAAAAAACAAAAAAAAACAAAAGACATGACATTGACAGCATTTGTTTGTTGAACATGATAATTTACTATCAACATTTATAGTGAAACTAAACAGACTATAGGCATATTCGCAGTTCCTGTTCATGTTACACTTTGGCTGTCAACATGACAGCATATTAGTTTACAGTTGTCCAATATTCTTCAGCAACTTCTCTTCATTTTACCTTCCATTTGTAATATTATAAAGAAAAAAAAAATAAAAAAATCATCATATCTGTTGTGTGTGGGGTCTGTGAAACGACTCCCTCTATGGGCTGCGGTGAAACTTATTCTAGGTAATTCGGTGAGCGTTCAAAACACCCAGAAACACTGAAGTAAGAGGACAACACAATGATCAGCCACTGCACAAAAAGCTGTTCCCCTCCATTTCACTTTCCCGATGGCTAAAAGACAGAAGCCTAAGTGTTTGCTTTAGGTATAAGTATGTCAACAAAAGACTTGGGTTGCTGGTAGTTAGTAGTGTGCATTGATTAGTAGGACTGTGTGGTGGTGTACAATACAGAGCCTTCAATATGAGATTCCTTCTAAGAGTCGTCTTATGTCCCATTCACACTTGCTGATAATCTGCTCTCTGTTTCCAGTATCTTTTGCTCTTCAGATGCCACTTCTTGGGATGCAGTGCTTTCTTTGTCCAGGTTTCTTAATCCTACCGAAACTCCTTCTGTTCCTTCTGTTAAACTGCTGGTACTAACCTCAATAATAACAATGCCTTCTCCTCCTTCTAACTGAAATATGCTTCCCATTTGCCCTGCTCCTGTCCCAGTGACTCCCCCAGGGTTCGTAAAACTACCCCCTGTCTCAGAACTGCTGTCCCCACCTTCTATTACTGCAATCATTTGAACACTCTCCCCACTGCCTGTGTCTGCATCTATTTTGTCCTCACTGCCTAATTCAAATACAACCTCCTGTCCACCAAGAGGCATTAAGGCTTGGGCAGAATGGCAAGAAAGCCCCAAATCTTTACTAGGGCCTTCAGGAAAGCCAGCATTTGGTGGGACATCATCATTTGGATCATCTTCATGGAAATGAAGAACATATGCTTTCTCTTCCACCCCAACCCCTTCTTCAAACCCTTCCATTCTTTCACTTCCCCCTCCAGCTTCGCTCCACTCTTGCAGCAAGTTAAGAGAAACCATTCCAGTCTTCTCCTTTTCTCCATCTCCCTGCATCTCCTCCCCTGACTGAAATCGGAGAATGTAGGATTTCTCCCCGCTCTCCTCACCGCCTTCTTCCCCTTGTTCGCTTTCTCCTTCGAAATGTAACACATATGACCTCTCTCCCTCAACACCGTCATTCATTGCCACCTCCATCTCGCCTCCTTGCTCCCTCTCTTCAGCATCCTTCTCAAAACACAGAACAAAGCGCTCCTCTGGTAGTGGCTCTGGAGGTTTCTCTACTTTCTCCGCAATGAAAGAATTTTGGTGGTCACTTGTCAAATTACAGTGGCTGTTCGTTGAGGGTGTAGTAGCGGTCACTGTTTCAGTAGCTGGGGTAGAAGTTGTATCAGGCACGGAATCTGAATTCAGCGGCGGTTGAACGTTACGTTGCTGGGACGAGGTTGGCGAGAGTGCAACAGAAGCAGTAGTTGTTGAAACAGTGGAAGGAACTAATCCTTGAGTTGCTGGGACAGATGGTGGAGTCTGTTCTAAAGACCCAGATTTCGGAGTCTTATTTTTACGCCCACGCCTGGTCCTCGGGCTCCTGTTGGGGCTGAGCGTTCCTAAAATCGGTCTAGTAATTGCTGACGTGTTTTGTGGTGGGGCAGTGATGAGGGGAGTACCGTTGTTGGTAAAAATAAATCTGTGCTGGGTCTGGAGTGGCTGAAACTGTGATATGTGCGTTTGGGCTGGAGCTAAAGTGGCTATATGTGGCAGTGTTGGTATGGTTTGCACTAAGGGGAGGGGCCGTGGTGCTGGAGGAACAGGAAGCGTGTTCGTATTGGACGCTGTGGGAACAAGAATCAGACTCGGCTGGCTCCCATTAGTGGACTGGCACTGAAGAAGGAGGAAGTTCTGGGATGGTGGTGGAGGAGGAGGTGGAGGAGGAGGGGGGGCCGGGACAGGTTGTGTGGGTGTTGGATTGGACAGCGGGATCAACTGTAGCCCTGTGGGTGTCTGGATCATAAAATAATTTTGCGACGTGTTTGGAGGAATGTCCAGATTCGACGGCGAGAGAATGAGTGTGGAATTCCCTTCATTAGCAAACAGAGAACTCAGCCCTCCTGCCGTATTCATATTTAGATTCAGAGTGGAAGTCGAGACCTCTGAGGTCCCACTGTCATTCTTAGCGGTTTTCCCTGCTTCCTTTGTGCACGTAGCCCCTGCAGCGCTGCTATGCGTCTGAAGGTGTCGCTGCAGGTAAGAGTGAACGATAAACTCTTTGCCGCAGTGTTGACACTTATAGTCTTTGCGTGAGGAGTGCGTGCGTACGTGAAGCTGGAGGTTGGAGGAGTGCGTGAAAGTCTTGTGGCACTGCGCACACTGGAAAGGTCTCTCGCCCGAGTGTGTGCGTTCGTGTTGCTTTAGGTTGGAGGTTTGTGAAAATGTCCTGCCGCACACAGAGCAGGCATGTGGTCGCAGACCTGAATGCAACTGGCTGTGCCGCCGCAGACAGCTAGTGTTCTTGAACGATTTTCCGCACTCCTGGCACACATAGGGCCGCTCACCGGTGTGCTGCCTCAAATGGTACTGGAAATGAGAACTCCACTTGAAGGTCAACGTGCAGTAGGGACATTGGAATGCTCGCACCCCCGTGTGCACCTGCACACACAAATGGAAAAGAAGCTGAAAGTGTTCATTTGTGTTTGCGTTTTATAAATAAATAAACGGGTGAAAGGGAACCTTTGATGGCACTGAGATTTGTCATGCAATCAGCAAAAGAATGAATACGGTCTCAATGTGATTATATACTTTGTCAGTGTAATCGTTCAGCATAAGAAGCATGGCATTATTTACCCTTTGATGAATGGATAGTAGCGAAGACCTCTTAAAGCTTTTTCCACACTCTGTGCAGCGGTACGGTCTTTCTCCTGTATGGTCTCTCATGTGGTAGCGCAGACCTGATGAACCCTTAAAGGATTTCCCACATTCAGTGCACCGATATGGCCTCTCTTTAAAAAAAAAAAAAAAAAAAAAATATATACAAATAAAAAAAATAAAAAGCCGACATTAGGAATTATGGGACCAAGGGAATTACTTACAGGGGAAAAAAACATGAATTCATAGGGAACGATTTTGCCTTTATGTTACGTTACATCGTGCAAAATAGTATAAACTTGATGAAAAGCGAAGTAAATCAGCATTCACTCATTGAGAACTCGTTAAAGCTCACCGTTATTTGCAGCGGTGCCCTTGCTCCTGCCTCCTCTCCTTCCTGTCTTCCCCGTTGCCCTGTTGCCTGGTTTTACACTTTGCCTCTCTCCCTCTTCGGTGACAGCAATGAGGCTGACATGGATCTCCCTTTCTCCTTCTTCCTCCTCCCCCTCTCTCTTGGCAGAGGATGAGGAAGACAGGGGCACGGAGAGGGAGAGTGAGGGAGGGCAGATTATCTCAGCCTCTGCCTCAGCCAGCAGCCTCTGCTCCTCAGTGTGAGAGAGCTGGTGGGTAAGAAGGGACGACAGCAGGGGGAAGGAGCGGTCACACACCGAGCAGTTGAACTGAGATCTAGACTGGGACAGTGCCAGAGGGTGCACCTGGTTGAAGAGCAATCAAGAGAAAATGTAAAAATCATAACAAATCATACTGCTATTCTTGCAGTTTTCTGCCCAATGACAGTATTAAAAGATTCTCCCATTCACTTAACCCAGATGGAACCTTAAAACACACCACTCACCTGTGCCATGTGTCTGCTCATTGAACTGCTGCTCTTGAAGCTTTTATCACAGTAAGCACACTCGGACAACGTAGCCACAGTTGTGTCCACTATGGACGTGGTGTCATCTGAGGGCATCTGGGCCACGGAGCTGGTAAAGCTCTGGAGCAAGTCATACTGAACCTGACCAGATCCACCCCCAATACCACCCAATCCAAGCAGTTCTGAACCCTGCCCACTATCAGACACTGTTGTGGTTTCCACCACCTCCTCAAAGTCCGCCAACAAGGGGGCCATCCCAACCAATGAAACCCCACCTCCTTGAGACTCTATACCATCCCCTCTCATGTCTTCATCCCCATCCCCTGCCCCAAGGCTATGCAAATGCAAAGCTTGATGTTCTTCCAGATGTGTTTGGGTTCCAAAAGTCTCATTGCAACTGCCACAGCTGTACAGCAACACATTAGCACCTGTTTCAGCTGACTCCTCCATGCTAACCTGTACATGCTCTGAGCCTGTGGCTGTCGGAACACTCTGACTCCCCTCAGCTGAGGACGATGTACAGGATGAAGGCACATGGTGAGATAGAAAGACCTGACTAGTGCCCCCTTCCTGCCCACCTACAAGGCCCACCATGTCCGATATCGTCATTTCGACCGCCTTCAAATCTTCAGAGGTCGCCCTCTCGAGCACCACCTCCACATTTGTCTGTGACCCTACTTTTCCTGTCTTTCCCCCATCCTGAGCTTTGACCTCTATGTGAGAGTTGCGATGAAGTGCTAGGTTGGAGGAGTGCGTGAAGCTGCGACCACACTCCCCGCAGATGTATGGCCTCTCTCCCGTATGTATGCGCATGTGTTGCCTTAGGTTGGTTGACTGGCTGAAAGCCTTGTTGCACACCATACAGACATAAGGTTTGACACCCAAATGCACGTTCTTGTGCCTACGCAGGCTGCTGGAGTTCTTGAAGGCTTTTGGACATCTGTCACACGGATAAGGGCACTCGCCTGTGTGTTGGCGTAGGTGATATTGGTAGTGAGAGCTCCATTTGAAGGTGAGCGGGCAGTAGGGACACTGGAAGGTTCGCAAACCTGTATGCACACTGCGATGGACCTAAATTAGAAAAATAAAAAAAATTATCTATTCATATAGATCTGCAAAGTTTCTATTGTAGATACTGGCAGGAATTGCTCACCTGGAGGAGAGATGAGCGCTTAAAAGCTTTACCACAATCCTCACATTTATAAGGCTTTTCTCCTGAATGAGACCTAGAATAAAACGCATTAAAATGAATAGAAATCAAATCAAGAATCAATAGAAATATGATCAATAGGTATCATCTTACCTCTGGTGATAGAGCAGAGCGGATGAGCCTTTGAAAGCCTTGGGGCAAAGGTTACAGCGATATGGCCTCTCATTGTTATGGCTCCGCTGATGATGTGCCAACCTGGAAGACCACTTAAAACTCTTCCCACAGTCTAGACACTGGAAGGGGTGTTCGGGATTCTGGGACCCCACGGTCCCTGGAGACGTGGACGACGTAACCATCTCGACTCCCGTGAGCACGACGGCTTCAGTCTCTTTCTCTTCGTCTGCACCTTTCTCTTCATCGTTATCCTCCTCTCCCACCGAGGGAAGAAGTGACGGAAAAGGAGAGAGGGACGAAGGAGTCTCGCTGGGAAGGAGCTCTGTTTGGACTACCAGCGTAGCAACGGAGTTGGCCATTATACCCTTGGAGCCGAGGAGGATCGCGCTGGTGCAAATGACTAGTCCCGTGGATCCTCCCAAATCACGGAAGCCATCGCAGATGTCTAGTGGAGCGTCGCTGATGTTGTGTATCCCAGCTGAAATGAATACTTCTTCACTTCTTCGTATCGCCCGAACTGTTCAGACGAGCGGAATACTAAATTATACAGTCACAAAAACATCTTATTCCACCTAAATCACAATCCTCATGTTTAGGCCAAATATATTGTGTGTCATATGGCTTGATAGTCTCATAACCAGAAAGTCACGTGGTTTAAACCCCACATTGTAACGTGTGCATGTTTGAGCATAAACAGACTTTGGAAAGAGGAATAAGGTATGTAAATAAGGGGGAAAGTGCAATAAATGATGTGGTTTAATAAGTGATCAGCATTTCCCCTTTAAACTCCCTCCCCTTCCTCCTCCTTCTCCTCCTTCGTCCCTCCCTCCTGTTCAGTCCCAGTGTCCCTGCTGCGTTGTCTCCGGGAAATGAAAAACCCAGGATTAAGACAAATCAGAGCAAATGCCAAGACACGCACACTCTCTATTAGATATAATGTGGTATCAAATGCACGTTTGTTTGCTCTCTTACCGCTTGGTGCATGTATTTATCAGGTCTCGAGCCGGCCTTCCCGCATCCATCTCACAACCCGTCGTGTTTCCTCAAACGCCGCAGGATCGCTCGGTATTTCTGCGCGTCCGCCATGCACATGTCACATGCCGGTCCTTATTACACGCTGCTAAACACTTTGGTTGTATTTGAAACGCGGCTGAAATCCGCAGTGATGGTCCACACAACCTTAACAATAATGTCGAGCACAAACTAACCAGCAGTCACCCGCCTGCTTCCGGCTCTCAGCAACGACGCACGCGATTGGTCCTCCCTCCCTCCTATCTCGAGCTTCTCATTGGCCAGCGAGCTCAACGCCGATCAATTGATCCAAAAGATCTTCAAATAGGGTCTAAGGGGGTTTTCGAGGCCTGTTGCATTATTTCATACTTCTTACTTTAAATCAGGTGTACTACTCATGCTGAAACAAACAAACAACAGAAATTCTGTAAACATCCCTTTACAAACCATCAGCTTTTTACAATCGAAACCATTACAAAGCTCATTTGTAGTGTCCAGGCTTAAGAATGTCATTATGGCCACCACTGATGTCCAGTACAATCCAATATGTCATTTAACTAATTGCCATACATCTAATAGTTCTTAATGGTATCCACATTTAAGGCAACGAAGAGACCCAACACTATTACTGTTTCAATTCCAGTTATAACCATTACTAAATTATTTGAGGTTTTCTATTGTTTTTCCCAAGACAGAGGGCATTAAAATGTGCAGGACACGGTGTCGCAAACATAAAGTTCGGTAATGGTTTCAAATACATTCCCCGTTACAAATGATCAGCTTCTTATAGTTGAAGCCATTACCTGCATTAATCTGCAGGTTTAAAGATGTCATTATGGCCCCCATTTGTGTCCAGTACAATCCAATATGTCATTTAACTAGTTGCCAAACATCTTCCACTAGACAAACATAGAAGGCAACAAATTTCCAGTAGAGACCCAACACCATTGCGGATTCACTCAAACCAATGCAATTCCAATTATAATTATTACGAATTAGATTCCCCCCCCCCCACCCCCCCACCCCTTCCAGTACACATCCCATTACAAGCCAATTGAAACCAAATTTGGAAACTGGAGGCATAGTATTGTCATTATGGTCCCCCCCATTAGTGTCCAGTAGAATCCACTGTGTTTGGAAATTAGATGCTTTATATCTTTTCATATTCTTTACTAGTATCCACTAGATACCATTAAGATAATAGTATCCATTACAAATTCTTTGAGTTTCTATTGTTGTTTTTTCCCCCCCTGGTCAGAGGGCATTAAATTGTGCAGGGAATGGTGTACTCCCTGACCAGGAACTTGTGATATAGACTCAATGTTCCTTCTTTACCCTTTAATGAATAGTAGAATGCACGTCATAATTAGTTTTTCGCTACTGAACACAAGAAAATAAAAATAATCCTACAAAAGCAATTGCTATTAACTTTATTGTATCTGACACACTCTTGACACTTTCCTGTCAACCAGCAATGTCACTTACAGCATGTGAGAAAATGCAGTTGAACATTTCAATAGCAATGATAAAGTCTGGTTATAAGTAGTATAAAAGTATAAAAAAAAAAAAATGACAGAAGGCTTGCTTCTCTTCAGTGAAAATAAATAACAAGAATCATAATAAATAGTATATCAAAATACTAAAAAAAAAAAAAAAAAAAAAAAAATTAATAATCATCAACAGAATATTTTTGATATTGCGATACAACTGCCAGAGCAAGGGGCTTTATATCATAGAAAACTATAATATAATACACATTTGCATTGTACATAACAATTTACATTCAGGATGATGTATGTACACCTGTACATTACCAAATAATCACGATATCACAATACATAGTATTTTAAGGCTTGGGTCGTTTCTTTTTCTTCCCCTTTCTTTTAACATTGCTTAAGGACAGGTTAGCCGTCAAAGCCCATTTTCTGAATCGGAGGATTCAAAACACAAACACAAACATACTGTGCAAAGAAGGAGACTTACAAATGAGATAAAAGGCAGTAATGGTGTAGGTCAGTGCTTTGTGACACTTTTTTCCCCTCCTTATTTGATAATTTATCATCTTACATCTAACAGACACTTTACAAACCCAGCAATATTGCTACATATAGTGGCAAAACAATCTAGGGAACAACTGTGAACACATTACGAAATAAAAAAAGATGAGAGAGACGGCGAAAGTAAGAGACATGAGAACAAAAAAATATGTTAAATAGCAGGCATATCAGGACAATAATATAAGACAGAAAGGCAGATGGACAACAGTACAATTTCCTTATAAACCTAAACATAAATGGTAAAGAAAATGACGGTGCGTGTATGTGTTTTTTTTGCTCAAAGAATCAAATAAATAATGACAACAAATAAATAACTAACTGCTCAATAAATAAATAAATACATAAATAATGAATAGGTTGAGTTATTATTATTCTTATTTTTTTTTTAAATGAAAAGCACGAGAAGAACGTTAAAAAAAAAATTGAAAACTGGAAATGTAAAATTATGATTGAATGATCAGAAGCACAGAAGCAGGCTGTTGTGACGTGTCGCTGTAGTCCAAACACTCACGGCTGTGGCGGACGAGTGGAGTTTTTACACTCATGTTCAATGCTTCAATGTGCCAATGACTACAGATCAGTGATGACAACGTTGCCATTTGATCTGCTCACATATGCACCAGGCTGGTAGTTCATATACGGAACAGAGGAATGGCCGGAGAGGACGTACTGTGCAAACAGTAGGTGTCGATCGCCTGCAGCGCCTCTACGCCAGCTCTTATGCCTGCGTTTTGGACTTGAGGCTGAGGAAAGCACGTGCCGCCCAATCGCAAAAAAGCCTGAACCTCTGGAGGAGCGCCTTCGAGGACTGATTTATCTCCCACTGAGTGGAGGGATGAGGAGGGAGGGAGGGAGAAGACACCGCGATCCGAGGGGCATCCACTTGCAGCATCTGAAAGTAGAGAAGTAGAAAGGAACGTCTAAAGAGGCTAAATGCTACGTTTTTTTTTTCCATGCTTGAGGTTATAAATGATGTTTTATGGTAATGATTAGCGGCCGACCGATTAATTGGTACCGATAGTTGATTGCTGGAACTAACAGCTATTGGCAAAAATCCATACAGGTAGTTTTTCCGGCATCCGTTCCACTGTTATTACGAGCGCTGCCTCTAGAGGCGAATCACGGACGCCACATGCTGTATATTTTTACACACTGCACAGAGGAGAGTGCTTTTATAAATGTATTATTTATTAATTCTATAATTATATTTTCTTAATAAACACATATTTATTTCCTTTAGCACATTTTTAGGATTCAGACCTTTTCTTTGTTATAGTAAAGTTTTTTTTTTGTTTTTGTTTTTTATGTTTGTTTATCAGGTATCCATTTGAAAAACTATCAGATTAATCGGTTCTTAAGAACCTAGCTATCCGTATTGGTAAAATCGGTCAACCTCTAGTACTGATATTCAGATATACAGTAAGCATGTGATGTGTTTTGCTTACCTGGCGCTGTAGCAGGCCGATGAGACTGTTGATGTGCGAGATCATTTCACCTAGCTTCGGTGCTGAGGAGTGATGGTGCTTCTGTGTCACCTTGTTCAGCCACTGGAAATGGTGCTCAAAAGTTTTGAAGTCAGCATGGAGCTGAGAGAGTGTAGGCTTCAACTGCAGACCAATGAGAATGAGAAAAGGTCCGTTAGATCAGGTACATTCGCATTCACAACCAGAACTCTTGCTTTTATAACCACGATGACATTAAATCGCATGTAAAATCCTGAAAACATGCTGATCTGTCCACTCAAAAGCAGTGTAAATGTGTACAAACTGAATTGTATGAAAGACCACAGGGCAGACAGACAGACAGACAGTTGGAAGTTTACCTCCAGTGAGCTGAGGTCATTAGCTCTGATGTTGATGGCTGGAAGAGACTTGAACATGGGGTGATCGTTCACCGGATCCCCGGATAGAAAGGCCTTCAGTAAAAAAAACAAAATAAAACATGTTCACAAGGAAAACGCTTGTCCACAAAAGCAACGTCATGGCACTATGCAGACTTTACCATGTTTCTAATAAAAAAATAAAATAAAATAAAATGAAAGAGACAACCTCTGAGCTCTGATCTAAGAGCAGCCCACAGTGGCTGGAGTGCTAAAATTGGCAAGCTGGAGAGGATGCCTCCTGCTCTTAAGTCAGTAGCAGGAGGTACCCTCTACCAATACCACAGAATTACTGAGCATCAGAGTCACCAAGAGTTCACCAGGGTACAACCTCTGTAAGTCAACAAGTAAAGTTTGTGACCTGAAGCCACAGGATGTTTTGTAGAGGAAGAATAACAACACATGCAATGAGTAAGGCGCTTGGAGCAGAATAGACAACATTGGGATGGAGGGAAACTCCAGGGTCAGGTCTAAAAAAAAAAATGAAATGACATACAGACCCAAAAACAGACCCCTATTATTTTTCATTCCGACCACTAGAGGGAGACAGAAACATTGACATTGACAGGGTGTAAGGCAGCAGTGGTGGGGGTTTTGGTGTATAAACTTCTTTGCTCTTGTTTGTTAGTGTTCAAAGGGGCAGGAATGAAGTATGAATGCAGTTATGAAACTGATGTGCAGGAAATAAGACAAGTGGCCATCAGAAGCAAGTAAGTAGCTCTGATTAGGTGACAGGTGTACGACACGCTATGCGTCATCGAGGTTTCATCAGATGAGAAAAACAACATCATGAGCAACTCAGCAAGCAGCTTGGTGAGGTCACAGCTTTCCGTTGCCATTCTTCCACTGTTTTTTCCCCCCCTCATATGTTGTTGCTGTTTTTGAAGACCCAACACACATTCCATCCACTGCTTAATTCCTCAGAGCTGCCTGTCACAGCTTTCGAATTTTGCTTTCGAAAGACACTTTTTTTTCTACTCTGGTCCACTTTTGTTCTCACACGCACCCGAAGAACACATGCACACTCTCACGTGCGCGAGGTCACGGAGACTGCCGTCCCTCCGCTGCTTTCTGTCGCCCTCTGCTTCGGTGTTCCTGAATGCAAATACGGCTACGTGATAAATCTACCTGATTTCTATCGGGAACGCTTTGCTGTGACAACCAAAAAAGCTAAACAAGTGATCCCACACCTACACAGCCCACAGCTATTTACAACACACACACACACACACACACACACACACACAACCAGGCGAGCACCGAGCGGAGTAAATACACCCTCACAAACTAACACACATTAACACATTCTGTGCGTGCAACCACAGCAGCCGGCACACATAGTTTTTATTGCTTTCTTGTGGGGACTTTCCATCAACTCCCAACTATTTTTCTTTCCTAGGCTTGACCCCTGTAAAGTATAACTTCATGCAAGAAAAGAAAAAAAAAAAGAACCAAAATAAATCTGACTGGAAGAAAAAAACAACAACAAAGGAAACAAACAAACAAACAAAAAAAAACGACTTCTCCGTGTGGACTGGGGTCCTTTTGTCGCAGGTGGTGTCTTTGATAACGATCTCGCCTTCACATCTGGCACAAAGCGATGCAGACAAACGCGCCAAGCGTGCATCTAATCTCTCACATATACTGTGTATGTATAGATATATATATACACACACAGTCAGGCTCGCATCAGTCTGCTGCATCTCGTCCTACCACATACACTGAGTGATCATCCAGGTCATACCTGAGTGCACTCACAAAGCCATGAAAGGGAGCACTATAACCTCAGATACAATCAAACTCAAGCACAAGAGGATGAGGTCAGACTTTCTGAGCTTCACAAGAGCGCTTGCGGTCTGTCGGCAAGAGCGTCGAGGAGACCCCGCGCCGGTGACTCAGACGCATAGAGACAAGCGAGACTAAAACCTGTCAGCCATGCTGCTGCATAAAGCAGGGCTTATGGCGCTGCCTCACCTTTACAAGTCGCCCAGAATGGAAGACTGTGCTGCAGTTTTTCAAGTTTCGCCTCGCTTGTGCTTGTAAACAGGCCTTCGGAAAAGCCATGGCAACGCAAGGGAGGACATGCTTATGTTTCCGTAAGCAAGTTATGGCAGGGAGGCCTCTCAGAGGTGAGGGAAGTGCAGAATGAATAGGTTCGCTGCCCCCTAGGCTATAGGACCTGGATCGCCTAGCAACCTGGCAAAACCTGACCAGGAACCATTTGTAGCCCACTGACACATGCTCCAGATTAAAAAAAAAGGAATGACCCTTAAAAACTGAGAAGCAGCCCTGCAGCAGGAAAGCCTCGCTGGCTCGGGCCGAGCGAACAGATTCAGGTTTTTTTTTACGGCTTACTACTGTTCTAGGTTAAGTTCAGTTTAGTCTGGGATGATGGCCAGTACCGGGCCCGAGTCCAGATCTCTGTTGTTTTAGCCTGATGGAAATGAGCGTTATCTGCACCCTCACGGATTCAAAGCCGCCGCAATCTGCCACCCCTGCTCTCACCATGATTAATGCAGACCAGATGAGTTGAAAGGCCACATGTGTGAGTTCGTGTGAGCTCGGAGAGAGAGAGAGAGAGAGAGAGAGAGAGAGAGAGAGAGAGAGAGAGAGAGAGAGAGGTAAGGGAGGCTGAGTGCTGTAGCTAGATCCCACATGCTGAATGAGGCCAATTTGAGATCTGAACACCATCAGCATAACGACCGAATTTCCCACACCTCCCTCTCCATCTCTCTCAATTTCTCTCCATTTCTCTCATTTCCTCTCTCTCAATCATTCACTATTTCTCTGAAGCTTTTTCTGCAGTTTCACTCTCTTTCTCAATCAATCTTTCTCTCAGTTTCTCTTTCCCTCTCTCAATCTCTCTCCTCACAACTCTCTCCATCTACCTTTCTCTCTCTGATTCTCTCTCTCCATCTCTCTTTCTCTTTCTTGATTCTCTCTCCATCTCTCTTTCTTTCTCTGATTCTCTCTCCAGCTTTCTTTCTCTGTCTCAATAACTCCCTCCATCTCAATCTCTCTTTCTCTCTCTCTCTCTCTCTCTCTCTCTCTCTCTCTCTCTCATTCCCTCTCCCAATAACTCTCTCTCTCTCTCATTCTCGCTCATCTTTCATATTATCTCTTTCCATCTCTCTTTCTCTCCATCTCTCTCTCTCTCTCTCTCTCTCTCTCTCTCTCTTTCTTTTTTTTCTCTCTCTCTCCCTCTCTCTCTCTCAATATCTCTTATTCCCTCTCTCTCTCCTTCTCTCGTTCACTTATTCCCTCTCTCTCTCAATCTCTCTCTCTTTTGCCAAGATTGCTCTGCATGACACTGAGGTGTCCATGGTATAACAGATCCATTAAAGTCGACGGAGATCAACTTACGATCAGGTCGTGGGTCAGCTTTTGCAGGTGCCTCGTCTGGTTGGTCAGTTTGTCGAAGTCGGCGTGGGGACGTCGCGCGTGGGCGGGCAGCGCCGAGGTAAACAGCGGCAGCTGAGCCAATAGGACGGAGAGGAGCAGCGAGGAGGAGGAGTCGAGCAGCACTGCGGAACACACACAAACACAACGATTGGTTCAGACCGGGGATCGGGGTGTGTGTGTGTGTGTGTGTGTGTGTGTGTGTGTGTGTGTGTGTGTGTG
>JAAIIK010000061.1:799407-811907 GCA_014706435.1 Silurus glanis | reverse complement strand
CTTGTAAAAAGAAGCTCCTGGGAGACGATACTTGCGCATTCCCTACGTATTTGTCAGGCCTTGTTGGATGTCCGCACTGACACGGAGCGTGTCAGTGACCCCCCCCCCCCCATTTGCCCCTAACTTACCGGACTTTGTGATAACACACAAACACACCCACACACACACACACACACACACACAGGGTAATACACTCCCATTACTGGACACCTTTCCTGTCTCTGTCTGCGTCACAAATCCCAGTCTGGGTGTTATTCTTTCAAAGAATCTCACGACTGAAAAGCAAAAGTGCACACAGGAGAGGGGGTGATAAAGAGAGGGAGGAGTAGAAAGACAAGATAGGGGAGACCGAGAGAAAGAGGTAAAAACAACCCAAGGGGGCCAGAAAGACAAAAGACTGGAATGCTCTGATGTCACACTCTTGTCCCAATGACGAAGCTTGTCACCATGACCCAAATGATCTGAGAGAGTAGCCTTTAGAGCACAGACATTGTCCGCATGCTGTCTCGAGAAAATGCAGCAATGTGGGTCAAATAAAAATACACTGCAAATCTTAGCAAGGCGAAATACACTCTATAGACAAAAGTTTCTAGACACCAAAAGATTGGTGTGTGCTTGTTGAACATCCCAGTCCACATTTAGTCCCCATTTGCTCTTATAATAACCTCCACTCTTCTGGAAAGATAAAGATTTTGAAGTGTGCTTGTGGAGATTTGTGCTCATTCAGCCACAAAGGTAAAGCCGGGTATTGATGTAGGGTGAGGTGAGGTGCAGTCAGCATTCCAATTCATCCCAAAGGTGTTCAGCAATGTTTAGGTCAAAGCTCTATAACAGGCCACTCCAGATCTTCCACTTAAACCCATGTAAACCATATGTTCATGGAGCTGGCTTCCTGCACAGGAGCACTCTCATGTTGGAACAGGTTTGGGTCTCCCAATTCAAGTGAAGGGAAAATTTAATGCAATTGTATGCCAAGGCATCCTATACAATTGTGTGCCTCCAACTTTGTGGTAACAGTTTGGGAAAGAGCCACATATGACTGGAAAAGTCAGGTGTCCCAATACTTTTGTCCATATAATGTATTCTTGCTTGTTAAGACTTTTTTTTTAGACATTTTTGTCAAGATGTCTAAACTGTTCCATAATTAGAAAATAATCTCAAACTACATGAAGTCATAAAAGTAGTAAATGTTTTTAGAATTACATAAGAACTATTTTAAGATGCTGAAATTTACAATATATAGTCTTAATAGCTTGTTTCAAGCTGTTTATTGTGGATGCTTTGTACAGCCGGTGTGTTTCCCATTGCTATTTGACCAGTGTTGGCCGGTTTGAACATTTCCAGCCCAAATACATCTCAAAAACTTTTTCAGTTTCTACTCTTTTCTTTTGCTCAGACTGTGCATGGAAAACAAGACCAATATAGTGCACACACATTTCTAACAGACATCACAGACATGATCTACTCCATTAACTGCCCTTTCCCTCAAACGATGTGCATCATAGACACACTGTCTGCACTTAAACCTTTGTTTTTTTGGGTTTTTTTTTTTGCTTAAAAAGGATTCAACTCAGATTGTCTGCAAATAAAACAAGACTTTGCTGGCCACAAGGCAATTTTTTAATTAGCCCAAAAAATAGGACTCTTTTATAAACTGTCCTGTTTGATCTTACTCCCCTAACAATGTTTATAGAGCAAGCTTGGGGCAGCATGATTCTTACCCCTGTGGGCCATCATTAAGAAAGTAAGAAAAGGTGTTTTATACCTGTGACATGTATTTTACAACACAAGAGAAATTCTTTCTTCCCGTCTCCCAGCGATGTTAGGAGCTGGGGTCAGAGTGCAGCATCAGCCATGTTACAGTACCAATAGAGCACAGAAGGTTAAGGGTATTGCTCAAGGGCCCCAATAATGGCAGCTTGGTGATAGCTTGAAACCCAGAACTTTCTATCAGTAAGCCAGAGCCTTAACCACTGAGCTACCAGCTCCAAACAAATGATTGGAACTGCTGATTAGCATGCTAACCTTATGTGCAGCAATCAATACATGGTATATGTGTTTGCAGAAACATATTAAGGGTTGTTGCAATTGAGCATGGTGCCCGTTATGGCGCAACAACTACACAGATTTACAAATCTTTGGAACATAAGCTTATATCTAAGGACATTTTATGAAGATTAATATTAGAATGACTGATCTAACCTATGGTGGAGCTCTGCCATCCTGCAAGTGGGTATGACATGTAAGGAACATTTTTTTTCTATCTTTTGTATGAGTTTATTACAATTACTGTCCAAATAGACTTTATAGTAGTATATTGTTTAGATTGTATTGTAAAATCTATTGTCTTTATTATCTGCAAACAAATCTATAATTTATGAATTGTATTGATTGACATAAACAAATGCACACACAATCTATCTGTAATAAGTAAATGAAAATAAAGCCAACTTGACTTGACAGGACTTGTATCTGATCTAGAAATTTAAGTGTTGTTCATAGACTAATGCTCTGTTAATGAACCTTGAATAATTTATGCATTTTTACAGGTGCTAAAGATGTATCCTTGAGGTACCTCTTCAGCAAAATAGAAAGGCACAGAGGAGCAGCATTTCATATGGATATAAACCCGAATGACATCTTGTTTATCTTCTCAATCACTCAATTATTAAAAGTATATATACACCTAGGCTATAGGCAGTTCATCTACTGCTGTCCAAGATGTGGCAATGTGGCTCATATGCAGTCTATCAAGAGAAAGCAATTAGCATCAGACTTTTGCTAAGCAGATTAGGGGTGGATCAATCATAATTTTATTAGCTAGTGCACCTGTCATCAGAAAGTTTCATAATGCTTACCCAGACCCATATTTTAGGGTTACCTCACACTTTAGGGAAACATGACATGGTAGCTTACAAATTGTAGCAACACATTGCAGGCTACATGTAATTAGCTACTTATGTTCATTAATATAGACTATAGGATTCAAATGGCCCAAATGAGTCTGTTCATTACTGTCTACTATGTGTTCATAGCATTTTTTTGGCAGTGAGACATGTTCAATCTTTGCATCACAATTAGAAAGATATATTTTTCAAGTGTGGCTAGTGTTTTTTTTTTTTCCCTCTTTACATTTTCATATACCTCCAGGTTCTTGATTCAAAAATGATCTCATCTGTCATCTGTGCATTATCTACCTAGTAAAAGTTGTTCTGCAGTCAGCAGGATAGCACCTCAGGCAATGAGTTTAGTGACGCAGGCTTTAGGATGGAGAACAAAGAATCATTTCACACCACTGTCAAGCCCATGAAGTTTAAACATACAGTAGCTACTTTATATGAACAAAAGTATTGGGAAACCGGACTTTTCCAGCCATATGTGGTTCTTCCCCAAACTGTTACCACAAAATTAGAGGCACACAATTGTATAGGATGTCTTGGGATGTGGAAGCATTACATTTTCCCTTCACTTTAACTATGAGACCCAAACCTGTTCCCTGCACAAAGTGAGCTCAGCTCCATGAATATATGGTTTGAATGGGTTGGAGTGAAAGATCTTGAATAGTCTGCTATAAAGCAGCTGACCTCAACCCTATTGAACACCTAATGGATGGAACACTCCATGAAGATACCCTTGTGGCTGAATGAGTACAAATCTCCACAACCATAGCAAATGGGGACTGAAAGTTTGTCCATATAGTGTACATACAAAATGAAAACTTGAAAACAACCAGAGAGACTAACAAAAGTGGACTTTATCAATAAATACAATCTAATACTGTTTAATAGGTCACAAATTAAAAAAAGAAAAATCCTTTGGGAGGGAATATAGTTAGCATAAATAGAAGTAGTCATTTAAGTTCTTTTAGAAGTCGTAGGATTTTAGACATTGTTTGAAGACTGCTAGTGACTCAGCAATTCGAACATCAAGTGGAAGTTTATTCTACCACCTAGGTGCCAGAAAAGACAAGAGACATAAAGTATGCTTTTCTTGTACCCTGATAGATAGTGGAGTGCTTAAGGACTGAAAGGAGTATGGTGCAATGTGAGGTGAGATAAGTGCTGAGAGGAAAAGGTCCATTTTAGGCTTTCTTGGCAAGCATCAGTGTTTAAAATCTGCGTGTCTCAATCTGCTTGTATCAAGCCACTGATTAATACAGATAGAAAATTTGCAAAGTGAACAATCTTCAGCCTTAAGGCAGTGACATCTTAGTGTGTGTAGTACATGTGCATCATTCACATAAGGATTTTCAATGTCAATGCTGGGTTTAGAAATCTAACCAAAAAAATCCAGCAAATATTGTACACAGGCAACAAAGCCTGTAAATAAATAGACTCAAGTTACAGTCTCTAACTTTACACCGACAAAGTAGAGTATGAAGGAGGCTTTGTCTAATAAAGTGGCCATTAAGTGCATGCTTAAAACACTGTTGCTCTGCGTGATACACACCGTCATGTCAGTGTCACTCTATAATTGTAATCAGTCCACCACCCAAATAATGTCTGATCAGTTGTGCTTCTTTGGTGATCGCTTGCTTTGACAAATGACTACAAAGTCTGTGTATACATACAAGGTGGTATCAAAATGTTTTGAGACACACTGTCAACTTCAAAATAGTCCCCTTGCTCAGCAATACAGCACTCCACACAATCCCAGCACTCCTGCTACTTCTGTAATATGTCCTGGAATCTTCTTTTCGAAGCATGTCAAGCACCTTCAGTGTGCATGCCACTCAAAACATGTGAAACGTATGTCATGCCAAATGTCTCCGTGGCAGATTTGCACAGTTTCACACAGAATTTCATTCTGCTCTTTGTTCGAACTTGCTGTCCATAATGAAATCGCAGACGTGGCAAAGCTTGTGTTCAGAATAGCACCAATAGAACCATTATTTTCATTAGTGAACATTTTTATTCCACCTTGTATATGAACATATATAAGGTAGGTGGGTCTGAAGAAAAAAATTGCCAGTAACCTTAGCTACAAGTTATACTTTTGCAAGAGTTTGAAAAAATGCCTTGGATTTTGTTAGAATTCCCAATAACAATTAGTCTGATCTATATCTAAGTAACAATAATAAGCAAACATTCACTTTTATATGATAACACGTGAACCATTAAATGTTTCCTATATCATTTCATGTGTTAATTTATTATTTACGGTAGCACCTCCTTTAAAAGGAATAACTATCTCTTATTTTCAGCTGTTGCTCAGACTGATAATTTTACCATTTGGGATAAGGTATGGTGAATATCTTGAATAATGAAAGGTGAGTTTAGACGAAATCATTGTTGCATGCGTCAGGTTTTTGCAAAAGTTCTCCTGGCTGTTTCACAACAGTTCTTCTTGAATGCTTTGTGTGCTCTGTTTGGAGAGATCAAGAACACTGGCATGTTCTAAAATATATTCACTTTAATTGAAACACCTGTACACCGGGTCATTTACGCAATCAGTCAATCATGTGGCTGCAGAACAACGCATTAAATCATGCAGACACAGGTGAAGAACTTTAAGTAATGTTCACATTCACAGAAACATCAAATTATTGTTTCTGTGACTTTAACAGTAGCATGATTGTTGAAGCCAGATGTGCTGGGTTAAGAATTTCAGATTCTGCTGATCCGGAATTTCATACATAACAACCCCCATAGTCCTTGGAATGGCCAAAAAAACAAACAAACAAAAAAACTTGTGTGGAGTATCAGCAGGCTAAAACACCTTATTGATTGTAGATATTAGAGGAGAACGACCAGATACAATCGAGCAGATTGGAAGTGTATTGTAACTCAAATGGGTACTCTTTACAACCTTGGTGATCAGAAAAGCACCTCAAAATGTACAACACACCAAACCTTGAGGTGGACGGACTACAACAGCATATGACCACATCAGGTTCCACCCCGGTCTACCCTGAAAAACAATCTAAGGCTATCATGGGCCTCACTCCCATCCAAACTGGAAAGTTGAAGACTGGAAAAAGACCAGGTGATTTTTTTTTTCCCAGGTCCCCAGTTTGAATGAGTCAATAAAACATAGACAAAAAGAAAAAGGCCACATATTGTAAGTAGCAAAAGTAAAATCATAACTGCATGAGTGGGCAGAATGGGTCAAACCTTCTGAGAGAGTCACATGCATACCTCTAAATAGTAGTCCATAATTCCAGGAAAGTTCCAGAGACTTGTAGAATGTATACGTATAAACAGTTATTTTGACGAGTAATCCTCACAATTAAATCCTAAAGATGTCAGTTAATAGTATTGAAATAAGAAAGAAATCACTACAATGTAAATAATTAACACTAATTAATAAATGCATTTGTTATTATTATTATTATTATTATTATTATTATTATTATTATTATAATTATTACAATATAAAACTCTTTCATTCCACTGAAATCACCCATTTCATATAATACACTGTATAGGCAAAAGTATTGGGACACCTGAATTTTCCAGCCATATGTGGTTCTTCTCCAAACATGGACCACAGTTTCGAAGGCACATAATTGTTTACAATGCCTTTTGATATGTAAACATGACATTTTCACTTAACTTGATATAAAAGTCCCAAACCTGTTCCAGCATTGCAATGCCCCTTAGCACACGCCAGCTCCTTGTAGATATGGTTTACATGGGTTTGAGTGGAAGATCTTGAGTTGCCTGCTATAGAGCTCTGACCTCAACCCTACTAAACACCTTTGAGAAAAATTGGAATGCTGGCTGCACCCCAGACATCAGTACCTGACTTTATTATCATCCTTGTGGCTGAATGAACAAAAATCTCCCTAACCACAATCTAAAACACCTTCCCAGAAAAGTGGAGGTTACTATAGAAGCAAATGAGGACTAAATGTGGAATGGGATGTTCAGAGAGACATACATATATTATACTCAGGTATATGTTTATTATCACACATTTCGTGGATGCTATTATTACACATTGAAACATCTTTATGTATTTTATTGTACTCTTCTGTAAGTGTGTATATGTTTTGTGTGATCATTTACAAATCATAAAACTTTTTTGAAGTGAGGAATGGATGGAGGAGAGAGCCAAGGCTCTGGCTTCTTTGGTAAATAACCCCCTCCTCTTTGGTCTTTCATTTAGTCTGCATCATCACTGGAATGTGTTGTATGCCCTGCATATGGACAGATTTATTTTTAGGAGCCAGTTTACATTCCCAATTCCCCTCCCATGCATGGAAGCTAAAGATTCACCTCCACCACTGTCCTCAGCTCTTAAAAAAACCCTCACACGTCTGTTTCATATTAATTCCTGCTCGCTCTGTCTCCTTCGTCGTCTCTCCCTCTTTCTTCATCTCTTTCTCTCTTGCTTTATTTCCTGTTTTAACCTCTCACAGGTATGGTAGGAATGAAGGGAATGACACAATCATGGATCAAGGGAAATTCCCTAAGGGCAAGACAGGAGGAAACTAAGAAGCTGACAGAAATTTGGCAATAGAGGGTGGAACAAGGGATGAGAAAAAGGGCAGACGGAGGGGTCGGCCGGATGGGCGAGGAGCGACAGAGGATGAGAGGGAGAGGTAGAAAGAAAACAAACACTCTTTGATGAAGCCGTGTGACACTATGCAGAAGCTGGGCGGCACGCAACTCGGCCTTGGAACGAATCAATTAGCCAGGAATGAGTCAGTACAAAACGAAGTCTGTATCAGAAGCTTTACCTCTCTCTTCACCTTCAGAGGGAAAATGAGAGAGACAGAGAGAGAGAGAGAGAGAGAGAGAGAGAGAGAGAGAGAGAGAAAGACAGACAGACAGACAGACAGAGTCTGTAGGAGACATAAATGAAGAGTCTGAGAGGGGAAGTGAAAATCAGAGCAGGCAGAACAGATACATCAGATTATAGGACCGCCAAAGTAGTTTCCCCCTGTTTCTTAATGTTACATCACCGTTTACACTGCAACAGGCCGTGAGCAGACGCATGCCATATTCCTCCCACCCAGCACAGAGGCCCAGAACACACACACAGGTCTGACATCACACCCATCAGTCTCTGATCCCACTTTAGACTCCTATATTTGGGCCTAATGTGATGAGAGGAGAGAAAAAAAGGAGTGAAAGAAATGTGTTTTGGGAGGAGACACAAGCTGTAGTGACAGTGAAGAACGACCTGGCATGACCGTGTGAGAACGAGAGAAGGAAGAGCTGTCCAACAGAAAGGGAGGATAAGGAAATCAATTCGAAACGATTTCATTCTGAAAAAATTTTGAAAAAAAAAACCACGTAGAGCAGGCTTTATGAGTGTAACTTTTCCACTGTATGTCACTGGATACTATTTGGAGATGCAAATATTTACAACATAAAGCATATGAAAGAAGAATTCTGAAAACACCCTTCAAGAGGAGATCTCATTGTGTGACCATTTTTGTAGCCTCTGTGAACTTGACAAATGTGCAGATTAAATTTTGTAATGCTGAGCTGTATGTATTAACTAATACAAATTAAGAAACTATAATGACATTAGTAAGATTAGTTCGGATTGTAATTGGTGAAATTATCATAGTAATCTTTTCCCTGATTGGCTGGAAGAACAACATTTTTATAAATTCATTCATTCATTCATTCATTGATTCATGTTCAATAACTGTTGCTAAATCCAGGTCAGAATCTCTCTCTCTCTCTCTCTCTCTCTCTCTCTCTCTCTCGCTCGCTCGCTTGCTCTCTCTCTCTCTCTCTCTCTCTCTCTCTCTCTCTCTCTCTCTCTCACACTCTTAATCCTTTACTCTCCTCCTAAATAACTAGGAAGATCTCTTGGCCATGTCTGTGACTGCACCTGGGTCCATCAAGTCTTTTAAAGCTTGGGAACACTGGCCATGATGCAATCAATTGAAAGGAAACACGTGCACACGTAAAGACCAACAATCATTCCACCTAGGGTCAAGTCAGAGCCACCAGTTCATCTATCCACATGTTTTTACAAAATAGAAGGAAACTAGAGAAAACCCACGCAGACAGTAACTCGAGCTTAGGCTCAACAAGCCATTCTTTCCTTACAAATTCAGCATACAAATCTTTGCCAAGTCACATGACCATAAGTTTTCGAGTGGGCGATTACAGACTTCTATTACCATTCTGAAAATATGTCTACACTTTATACAACCCCAATTTCAAAAAGTTGGGACACTGTGTAAAATGTAAATAAAAATAGAACGCAATGATTGCAAATCTCATAAACCCATAGTTTATTCACAATAGTACATAGAATACATGTGAAATGTTTAACTAAGTAAATGTACCATTTTAAGAAATAAAATGGCTAATTTTAAATTTGATGGCTGCAACACGTCTCAAGAAAGTTGGGACGGGGCAACAAAAGTCTGGTAAAAGTAAGTGTTATTAAAATGAAACAATTTGAGAAACATTTTGCAACTAATTAGGTTAACTGACAACAGGTCAGTAAGATGAGTGAATTAAAGATTGACAGAGCTTCACCAATCGGGCCTACAAATTGTGGAATAATATCAGAATAATCTTCCTCAAAATAAAATTGCAAAACCGTTCAATATCTTATCATTTATTTTACATAATATCATCAAAAGTAAAAAAGAATCTGAAGAAATCTCGTGCCCTCAGGTGACACTGCATTTAAAAGAGTTATGATTCTGTAAATGTATGTAAATCACTGCATGGGCTCATGAACACCTCCAGAAATCACTGTCTGTGAACACAGTTTGCCAGGTCATCCACAAATGCAGATTAAATCTCTATCATGCAAAGAAGAAGGTATGCGTGAACATGATCAAGAATCGCTGCCATTCTTTCTGGGCTAAGGTAATTAAAAATGTACTGAGGCAAAGTGGCAAAGTGTTCTGTGGTCAGACGAATCGAAATTTTTATTTATTTTTGGAAACTATGGGCACCACATCATCTGGACTAAAGAGGAGAGGGACCATATGGCTTGTTATCATTGCTCAGTTCAAAAAGCCACATCTCTGATGTTATGGAAGAGAATTAATGCATGTGGAATGGGCAGCAAGACAATGATATCTACATACTGCTATATCTACCGGTTGCTATAACTGGCCTGCCTGCAGTTTAGACCTTTCACCATTTGAAAACATTTGATGCATCATGAAAGGAAAAATACAACAAAGGACACCCAGAACTGTTGAGTTACTCGAATCCTGTATCAGAGGCATACGGGGCAACATTTCTCTCAAAACTTCAGTAGCTGGTCTCCCTAGTTTTCAGATGTATACGGACAGAAGACATAATGCTACACATTGGTAAACATGACCTTGTCTCAAATTTTTTGAGACTTGTTTCAGCCATTAAAATAAAATATTTGTAATATATATCGTCACAAAACTGACTGTAGTGTTTTGTAATTTGTCTCCATCAATCAAAGTGCTGGATAATGATACACTATATTTCCCGACAAATCGAGGCAAACAAGCAACTACGTTATCTCCCCATCAGGATGAAAGGAAGAATGAAATGATGGCTTAATGTTTTCTTTATCCAGTAGTCACTGATGTGGAGAGCGAGCTGTCTGTTGGCACAGTATTAAGCCCCGCCCTCTGAATGATTTACAAATGGCATGCTGTAATTAACTTGAATAGGAACACATTTACCAGAGTTCAGTGGCTGATGTCAGAGGGCTTTCCGCAACAAGAGCAGAGCCGTGAACTTTCACGCACATACACGTGCACTTACATGCACACACTGACAGACACGCTCACACACACACACACACACACACACACACACACACACACACACATACACACACATACACACCCACCCACACACACACACACACACATACACACCCACCCACCCACACACACACACACACACACATACACAAAGAAAAATTTCAATAGACTTCAATAAAACAAAACCTAGTAAACAAAATGATATAAAATGTACCTGTGTATCTCAGGTTACTACTATGAAAGCACCAGAGCCAGTCTCAGTGAATGAGCATGACGAGGACCTTGCCTGTCACCCTTACTTTAAATGATTCGTAGTGGAAATTGTGCACCGCAAATGTGTTGTAATTATGTTGAGATGCAGTAGTAAGGAGTGTGGGAACAACAGACCAACGGTCATCGACTCTTTACGCTACCAAGTACACAGAAGTGGCTATTAGAGGATTGTGGCGACCTAATAGGACTTGATAGTCACAGTTGCAGTGACAGCCAGGACCCAGAGATCCTTGTAGTTTAGGAGAAGAGTAACGGACCGAATTAGAGAAAGTGTGTGTGAGAGAGAGAGAGAGAGAGAGAGAGAGAGAGAGAGAGAGAGAGAGAGAGAGGTCCCCTTTCTGACACTAATATGGAAAATCTTGTTTGGAGTGAATACGAGTGCAAATATTATTCTTCCTGGGTATTACCACTGCGAGCGCCTTAGCTCAGACAGCCAAAACGGGCTGGGACAAAAAGCCCAAAGACTTTCTCAGTACCTTCAAAGACAGCCTACATAAAATAAACACGGCCATCAGATTACAGGCACTAACTCGGCTCAGTGTTAAAACCGGGCCGGGCGCGCGCCTAGCCGGTAACTGTGGGGTCCGTTCAGTCAACACGATGACGCAGGATGGAACAAAAGTGTGACAGAAAAAGCAAGTCTGTCGGAACACAGCCCCAGCCCACAGCACCACTGACCCTGCTGCCCAGACCTAAAGAAGAGCAGAGGGGGAGGAGAATAGAAATCAGAAATGCTTGTACTGTTCAAATGTACACTACATTCAAGCGTTCTGGATGAAAAAAGGGAAAACGGAGACACAACAAACGGTTGGTAAAGGAAATTAAAAGAGACGGCGAGTAAGGGTTAGGGCGGAGTGAAAGCGACCAGATGAGAGATAGGGCGTGGACAGAAAAAGGTGAGAAACAGACGAAAGGTAAAATGGGATAGACAAGGACAGGCAGAAACTGGACGGATACAGAAAGCGATCATATTTAAAGGTGTGCATGTGTGTGCTGAGGTTTTTGAGGGTAACCCCAGTCAACCCTTAAACACTGGACAGCCTCTCTCTGACAGTATGACATCACAGTGCTCTTTTATATGCCAGGCCGTGATGACGTAATCAACCTGGCAGTTGGAGAAAGTGAATCTGTCCTTGGAGAGAGGCTGGGTGTTTCACTCGCCCTGAGTCTAACCCCAAACAGACAGACAGACAGATACACACACACACACACACACACACACACACACACACACACACACACACTCTGGTCTAGTATTATAGGCGGCCATATTCCGTGCAAGAGCAAGAGTCATAAACATTGATTAAATAATTACTTAGATGCAAAGAAATTCTCCTCACACATGCTGTCAGGGTCATATATATACACACACACACACACACACACACATTCGTGTATACATACACACACATACAGCAGCAGCAGCAGCAAAGGAAACTCTGGGCGGCATGACTAGACTGACCGCAGTGAGTGCAGACACAACCAATGTGTGCAGGCACACACACACGCACGCACGCACGCACGCACGCACGCACGCACACACACACAC
>JAAIIK010000061.1:755337-783954 GCA_014706435.1 Silurus glanis | reverse complement strand
AGAGAGAGAGAGAGAGAGAGAGAGAGAGAGAGAGAGAGAGAGAGATAAAGAGAGAAAAATACTATTGCTATTTTCAGTGTGGGTGATCATGAATATCAGCCCGATCTTTAAACTTAAGTTGATCAGAAAGGAAGATACGATAAGGAATGAAGTGGGTTACAGTTTTCAACAATGTGGTCTTGTGTGAGGTCATTGTGCACTGAGGCCATATGTAGACCACAGAGGGTTTATAGAGCTATTGTATGGCCCGTGTGGGTGCTCTAAGCCCCTGTTTAGATGTTTTGTGCTGTGTGCTCAATGCCTTTTCTAAAAGGTATGAAAGAAGCGATGGTATGCTGTGATAATGTCAATGCAGGCATGATGTCATTGGGAGCAGTGTGATAGGGTTGTGCTGCATGTCTAGCCTTGCTTTGGTCATAGCCCTGTAGCAACAGGAAGTAAGGACGGTCCGTGGGTGGGAGGATCAGGCTCTGGGACATCACTTCCAGGTCACAAGAATCTTTATCGTCTTCAGCTGCTCGTCTCTCTGCCTCGCTGACAACCCGCGATCCGCTGACCTTTGGCACAAAAGATAGATGCTGTTTATTAAAATCATTGACAACCGCCACATCTGGTGAAAAAAAGGGTTGATTGATGTAAAATGACTATCAATCTAACTTTAGTAGTGAGAAAAGAAAGCCAAAGAAAACTGAAGCTGCATACGTCTCACAATTTCTGTACAGTATATCCTTAAGCTCTATATCAGACTTACACACCTTTAATGTACTCATACATTTTGGTATTTAATTTCTACCTGTAGTCCATCTGTTGCTATACCAGAGAACGAGAAATAGTCAGGCACTGACACTGACATAGTTGGTGATAAATCAAGAACAGTACTGATGGTAAGGTTTTTAAATGCTGGGTTTCTTAACTAAATGTGAATGGGCAGACTGATGGATTTGGTGAATTGATTGGTGACTTTAACTGTCATAAAATCTATAACATTATAAGAATATTGATACTGTAAGCTGCTTGTCACAACAGCAGTATGATTACTGTTCCTTCTAGCATCTACTGTATCTGCCTGTCTGTTTACACAGACAAGTACACAGAGAAAAAGTTATATACCCAGATTGGCTGGGAAACTCTAGGATTTAACCTTTGTCAAAAGTGGTGGACCTGTACTATGGTGGTGTGTAGCTGATGTGTGCCTGTATATGAAAACTGAAACACAGACTATATATGCTATAGGTGAACACTGAAACACAGACTATATTGTATATGTCAGCTATATATGGTTGAAATGACATATTGACTTGACTTGATTTGACACAGACTACAGTGTACAGTGTACTGGGGCGACTTGTGATGAAGACACCAGACTAAATGTTAGGTGGACTGGTTGTTCAGCAGTGAAAGTGTTCCACCTGGCCCTCTAGTACCTGAGGCTTGAGAATTTTATTACAGTCTTTAATTCCTCCTCCTTATGCCTTTTAACTCTCACCTGTCCCAGCTCTGTTGCAATCATGCTCACAATGTTCTTCCTGTCCTGTTCTTCACCACTGCTTGTTGCGTTGCCACTACGTCTTGAGTCATTGTTGGCCTGGTTGCCCTGGCGACGTCTCAGAGTCAGGTTCATGTCACTGATGCTTCTTCTGAGTTCAGTATTGCGCCCACGGTGGCCTCGCTCTTCATCAAGACCACCCCCAGAGGACATGCGGCTCCGCCTCCAGCGCACTGCCAGTAAAAAGATTAGACTCAATTGCAAGGGAAAGCCTATGTTTGTTTACCTCCATGCTGAATGAGTTTATAAAAAAAAAAAAAAAAAAAAGGTGTTTATTCAAAGGACATCTGTAAAATCTATATCACAGCTACATCATCTTACAATGTGTCTAAATAATTAGAACTGGAGCCTTAACCATCACCTTTCGCACCTTGGGAGTTCTCTCCATCCCTCTCCCTCTCCTTCTCTTTTTCTTTTTCCTCCCTCTCATATTCGTCTCGCCGCTGGATCTCAAATCGACGCTCAAAGCCCTCTTTGGGCCTCCACATGTCCACTAGCAGTAGGGGACATTCCCAGGGTGCTACTCCTCTCCGGCATTCAGTCTGCCATTGTACAGCTCCATTGGCATGCTGAATGGGCTTTCCGATGACATCACACAACAGGAAGTCCTCTGGAGAATGCTTCTGGAGAGCTGCGCAGGTGCACAGGACAATAGAACATCCTTAAGGAAGTGACATTCTTACGGGCAGGTAAAAGACTTAGTAAACACATACATGAGTTATGCTGTGGTCTCAGTCAAAATCTTTTGAGTTATGAGCGAACATTTTTAGAATCATAGAGTGGTTATTCTTCATCCAACCAGTCAACTATCTTACTTTGAAACAATAAAATTACATTAGGGGAAAGTGGTCAGAGAGGGAAAACTACCCAGAATCCACAACAAAAAGTGACCACTGTGTTACACTTACCTATGTCATCACTCTCGTTCTCCCTTTCCCTCTCAGTGTATCTGTTGATGACCTGCTGGATGAGCTGTCGAGCTGTGGAATGGATATTAGCCAGCAGGCTCCGATAGTTAGCTCCACTTGAGAGAGCATCCCCATAGATCTTCACTAGTCCTGGGGCAGAAGATGATGCAGGGGGTAGGTAGTGATGCAGTGATGGAGTGGCTGAATGTGCCCACACTTCCCTCTCACGCTCTCCAACGGCACGGTCACGATCACTGTTAGACCTCCCTTTTAAGAAGAGGTGGGACAGGCGCTTGGCACGAGATTGCTGATTGGCGGGCCGAGGCCGAAGGACAGCACGGTTAGGTGAAGGGGAAGGTGGAGCAATAGAAGGGCTTGAGAAAGAGAGGGCAGTAGAAGGTGCTGGGGGCGGGGCATCAGGCACAGAGGCCGCATCTGAGCTAGTAGTAGATCTGTGAAAGAGAATATAGAAAGGCAATTTCTTATTAACATATTGAGCATTACGTCGTACCCAAATCACAGTTTCATGATTTAAAAAACATACTTTGTTTTCAAGCAACAATATCACTGTTTATAATTTAAACACACAGTACCATTTAGAAAGATTTATGTATCCCTTCTATGACAGTAAGCGTTAGGTGTAATGACTATTAGACCCCCAGGGGTTGTTATTAAATCTGGTAAATACTATTGCTGGAGTTAAGAAAGACAGTTACTGTCCATTGTGGTTCATTTCATTTCATCACAGTAAAGACATGTGCATGCACATGTAAAGACACCACAACAGTGCGATTTTTTTCTATTACATCTAAAACACTGACTTGACTGATACTGCACTTGGCCATCGTGCTCCCAGTTTTGCAAAGTGTTTCCTTGGAGAATTTATCCACAGCCCCACTGGGAAATGGAGCTTCCCAAAGCGAGGACTTCCAGACTCCTCCATCTTGGTGCTCCAGAGAAGAGAAAACAGCAATATATTAAAACACAGGGGAAATTGGAGGATTAAGCAAGCTAGCGCACACAAGAATGGCAGTGAACATAATAAACAACAAACAACTAAACAAAAGAGTTCACTGCTTTCATAACATGAGTCATCTTTAGAGATTTTAATATCATTAGGAATTTATTTTGACCCTTGTTTTTTATTGTCCTCAGACAAATCAGCTTACAGGATTACAGGAGTTATTGGCATGGTATATGACATCAGCCAATAGGCGACAGGAAATCCTGAAATATCCTTTCGAGTAATCAGGACATGCAAGGTCGAACGTTTTTCCTGCTTTGTTCAGCTTAAGGCAAAACTTCCGAGAATATTAATGTTCAAAGCTGGCAAGCTAAAACTAAACAAGCTTCACCATAGGTCAAAAACGAGTTGGGACCAAACAACAAGTCCATCAATCAACCAACATATTGTTGGCTAAGTAGTATTAATATTAGCAATACCAAACCCTAGAAATATGAATACCATACATGAATATCATAATCATTTGAAATATTAGAACATAATAAGATTTTAGAAGTGTCCACATGCCTTTTTAGACTGGCTTAAACCCTGAACAACCCTGTATTTCGTAGCTCATTCCAACTCTTTAATATGGGGTTCCTATCAAACATTAACGTTTACTGCGACTCATATTCCAAATACACCTCACACTTAAACTGAGAAACAAACTCACATAGAATTCAGTTTAAAGTGAAACTAACCAATTTTCATAGCCAATGAACACTGGAAAACCAAATGAAAATGCTAATTACATTTCAGTTTTCAATTGAAGTATAGAGCAAGCGTTTCCTCTCACCAGCAGACGGCTTTCAGTCTGACTCACCCACTGCGACACTTTTGGATCAGAATCGGATTCAATCTTCTTAAACAGCTCTGTTGTCCTGATAAGTTTACTATAGCAAGCGAATCTGTTCGAAAAGTTGTGTCCTTATCTCAAGTTGATAAGTCCATTTTTGGGACGGCCTCACAGTTGCTTGATCCCGTAATTCTCTCCAGGCCAAGTCAATCTTCTGGTTCTCCTAACATTTCTTTCTTTTTTTTTTCACTACCTTTTAATTCTTATTAGTTTAAACACATTTTCCTACAATTCTAATAAGTCTCGCTTTTGCTTTCTCCGGCTCCGTTGTTTCTTCTTTCTCTCCTGATCTGTGCCTATAGATAGAGAAGCAGGCCCATTGTTCTTAGTGACAGAATTTCCTTCCCCCCCATTCTGGACAACACCTATATCCTGAGAGAGAAAGAGAGCGAGAATGAGAGAGAGAGAATGTAGAAATAGTACAAAGATGAGAATGCACACCAGAGGTTTGGTTTTTACATTCATTACGGGTTTAAAGGGCTGATTGGACTCGTATTAGTTTGTAGGGTTTTGATGGGACACATGGGATGTTCCTACGCATAGATTGGAAGCGAGACGATTTGAAGCCGCAGGTGCATGGAGCATTAGTACAGTAATTAGAAAGCTTGTTACAGTCTGGATTTGTGCTGGGACAGCCAAATGCAGCCAAACATTTTTCATATATTGTAACAATACACTATATAATTCTTTGTTTTAGTTATTTCAGTATAATATATTATTAGTATTATTCCCCCCTAGTGACAGAGCTACTGATGGTAACCATTGTACATTTCTGCACCTATTAAACACTCCACTGGGGACACACAATCTGCTTATCACAGCATGTTTTATACATAGCAAGTTTTATTTAATTCAGGTAGGGGGTTAACCCCCCCCCCCAAAAAAAAATAAAAAATAAAAAATAAAAAAATAAAAGGAAATGGGAAACTAGACAGGAAGTCGATGAGAGAAAGGGACCTGTGACCTTTGACATTGGCACCAACAGGATAATGGTGACAGGAAAGAGGGAATGTGTGTGTCAGATAAAGAAAGAGAAAGAGAGAGAGAGAGAGAGAGAGAGAGAGAGAGAGAGAGAGAGAGCGCGAGAGAGAGAGAGAGAGAGTTCTGATATATTACACGCCAATCTCATTTTGTTTACATTTCATACGTTTTTCAATCAATTCTATTTCATATTCTGATTAGCATGAACTCACTTTTAGAATCACACACACATACACACAAAACACACACACACAAACACACGCTCAAGCACATTATAGCGGCTCAGAGATGCAGTGCGCTGCAGGATCCTCAGACAGGAAGTTCTGACAGCAGGCTGTGAAGACTCCTGTGCGTCATTCAAGACTCGTCCCTCCAAGTTTGTTTTTGGCAAAGGAGTGAAAGGTTTTCCTGACTGGATGGCTGGAGGAGTAGAATGTGCATGGAATGAATGAGTACAGTACAGTAGTGTGTTCACAGAGCTGGTAAATGCCAGCATATTACAGTACTTTCTTATTTTAGAAGCCTACTGCCCTATGAAGAGTTGATTTAGAAGCTGAGAGTGCCCTGCAAAGGCTAAGAACAGTTACTACACACTGGCTTAAAACCCATCATTCACCCAGCTCCTCTATCTGCTCATTTGAGATTGGTAAACTTTGTATTTTTTTAACCTCCCTCTCTTTTTTTTCCAAGGTTGCAGTCCGTGTAGGACAATGTAAATAATATTTTCTGCTTTTCAAAATCAGTTTATTGGGTTCTGAAACCTATTGATGTTGGATTCAACAGCTTGAATATTTTCTGGTATCAGGCAACACAAATGTTTCTTTTTTCTTTACTCATATAAGAATAAAATTGAAAGTAGACACAATACATGCATTTTTATTGCAATTCTAAATATGTAAAGATAGAAATAGCTCAAATGTGACGTGAAATGGTATCAATTTATTTTCAGCACATGAACTGATCTCAAAACATTGTCATTTTCTGGAAGACTATTTACATAGAGTCGATTAACAATTATAAAGAGGTAGAATAATGTACATTTTTACATAATTTTATATGTGTAAATATTTAACCTGAAAAAATTTTAACAAAGTCACCTAAAGAAATAGATTATACATAGACCATACATATACTATATAAAAAGCATATGATTCCTTAGGTGAAAACACTGAACAGAAACTTTGGATATCATATACAAGGTTAAAAACACATGCAAGTTGAGTTGATTGCAAAGAGATACAGTTGCTGAATTGATCACTAATTACATAAATGCAGTCTTTAGAACAGAGGTGTCTAATGTTATCCACAAAGAGTGGGCTGTATTACTTTACCACACATATAATATTAGTTGTTCTTAACCTCCAGTTGAATATAAGATTCTGCCACTTTTGGTTCCAAATTAAAAGCCTGCCAATAAGTGGATAAGACTGGACATGCCAACTTTTTTGAGTTCCACTGGATCCTGCATGGTTTTTAAATGACCTGCCTGTCATTTTTGGGTTCACATATTGCTATATACCTGCAGCATATAGCAATATGTGAACCCATAAATGACAGGCAGGTTTATGAGCCCTCAGGGAGACACTATTCTACTATATTAGTGTGATGACATGCTGCAATGGTCACCACATACAATACATGTTTATTGTAGACAAGGAACTGTAAACAGTTTCCACCCAAAATTATTTTTCTGTCAGTAAAGTGACAATAGTTCTGAAAATGTGTTCTTTCCACTAGTGAGTGCAGTAGTGAGTACCAAGGTTTTGCAGACCAATTCCAGACAAATTTCAGAGCTCTGATTGAAGATTTCAGTATCAGAGGGTGAGATAGAAAGTTAATTAAGTAAGCAGTGAGGCAAGTTATGGGACAGTGTGTCCTGACTGTGTTTTTAGCTCAGTCAAAGAGAAAGATAGTTGACATTGAGATCTGTTGTTGGTAAAGAGGTCTGCCCTCCTGTCAATTTCTTTTTACTTCTGGATACAGACATTCCCAGGAGTGTACCATTATGTCCTCCATTATCCAGTCTTAGCAATTAAGTTGCTTTCAGTTAGGATAACTATGGCCGGGCTATCTGCAATCATTTTATGTAAGACAGAGCGTGCCATCCCACTAATAAACCCAATAAAGTGTATGTCCATCACAAAGTTGTCCAGAGCGAGCAGAATATACATATTGGTGCCTCTAGTTTAATGAACTTGAGGTTGACATACAGCAGACCCACCAGTTATTGCTATAATCATGTTCATTGTTGCACTGGAGTGCCACACTCCTCCACACTAACCCATGGCAATGACAGAGCTATTTGTGTCTCCTTCTGATTAGGCACAGCTCCCTTCCAGACCCATTTCTTAAGAAAAGCCCCGTGTCTCCTGCCAGTTATTGGCTTAACTCGAGTTCTGACATTATCCCAAAAGCATGGAATAAACGCAGCTGTGAAGACATGATAGGTGTTCTGTTGCCAGCTATGGAAGACAGGCAGCACTGATCTGTAGTTATAGAAGCTTCAAGTTGCACATAATGTCTGATACATCTCCAACATACAACAATATTCATATTAAATATTTTCAAGAACTCAACATGCATTTACATGTCCACAAGAAGCTATTTAGATGCCTTCCTTAACAATACTGGTTGTGAAAGTACTTGGTATCATATTGAAATGGGAATAAGTGGTATTGCACGTCATGTGTCAATTTACAAAAGATTTCTGACATAACTGGACATACTACTCTACTAAATAGTATATCAACACCACAGTTCTACTGCTTCCAGCATCACGTTTCAGCAGTGGTGGGCCGTCAGCACCAGCAAGGCCTTTTCTGCTGGCTAAACACCATCACAATCATTAACTTACATTTTAATATATTTTTATTAAGTATATATTAATATATTTTTCATCTCATTGCTTTTCTCTCTGGTATGCTGCTTGCAATATTATATGTTTATGTTAGAGTTTCTTTCAATCATATTAACACATGTTGAATTGTGTTAATGGGCTTGGGTTTGGGTTCAGTAATGCCGTTTACTCTCGCTACATAAAATACCTGTCTGTGATGCAGTGCTCAGTTATTTTGTGTTTCTCTATAACACTGATGCTTTCTATAGCGGTGGCGTCATCCTGACTAGATTAAAAGGTGGACTGTTTTAGGTAGGACACCACTGAAGGCCTAGGTGTGAAATACATGGTAGTCATGAGCCATTAATGAACAATCTGTTCATTTTGAACGAGTCTTTAATGTGATTAAAAAAAATTAGTAGTCTCAAAGAGTGATGCGTTTATCTTCTACTGCATGAGCAAAATCACTGCAAGATCTCCATAGGTTATGTACAGGAAACAAAATTGAGTAGTTCATCTTATGAGCATGAGTGCTCTGGATCGAGTCGTTCGTTCTTTTATCACGGTAATCACATAGATGCTATGCAGTGCATTACACAGGAAACAGAATTGAGTAGTTTAGATCATGAATCTACTGGTCTGAGTTGTTCTTTTGTCACGTGACTCCCGTATACACTATGCAGTTATATATAAAAATTAGGGCTGCCAATCAATTAAAATATTTTATCGCAATTAATCGCAACATAATCACAGATTTTTATCTGTTCTAAATGTATACCTTAAATTAATACTTTTCAAGTTTTTAATACACTAATCAACATGGACATGGACAGATATAAATGCTTTATGCAAATGTATGTATTATTATTATTAATGAAACAATACTCAACATGTATTTTAAATTATGGAAATCATCAAGACACTGATGATCAGCTGAACTTTTGCTATGTTTCCACACAGACAGTTTTAATGGCCAGATGTGTTCACCATGGCGGTCTTTGGTGCTTGATCTGGACTTGGCGTATCAGTAAAAAAAATGTTTACTGATTAAAAATGATTTTTTGGTGGATTTTTTTTAAAATTTCTGAGTAAAGAAAGGATGTCGTGAATAAATGTGTGTTGCACCGACAGTTTTAATTTCGCCTATTTTATGTTTATTTATATTTGTAGTAAAAATTGTTAAACAGAAATGCACGCTGTTAAATAAAAATTCGTGTTGTTGAAATCAATCTGTGTTGACGCTTTCATTTTGACAACACTAATAAAAATATACATTATTGAAACTATAGTCAAACTTTGTGTATGTAGACGTGTTGGGGGATCTTATAGAAACATTTTATTTTATTTCTGATTAAAGAAACGAAATCAACTAAATGACTCAAAAAAGATCCGTTCATTTTGATGAACAAGATTCAAAGAACCGAGTCATTAAAATGATCCGATCTTCCCATCACTACTGCACAGTCTGCTATTGTTATTCAGACATGCGCGTTCATGCAGCTGCGGTCAGAATTTAAGCCCCGCCCCTACTTCCTCTCAGCGATCCCATAATGCAATTCGTTCTCTCAGCCTTTCAAGGGGAATCTTTGCTAAGGACGCGTTTAGGTAGGCCCGAAAATCCTGTCTAATATTAATTCTTTCGCTAATTTTTATATTTTTATTCCGATATTTGAAGGTTATCTGAGTCAGGTTGTTATATACTGCAACATTATTATTTTTTTTTTAGCTATATTATAATATGAATTGTTTATAGCCGCTAGCTAGGAACTAGCCAGTTAACTCAGGGCAGACGTTTATAAGAATTGTACAAATAGACGCAAATATTAACAGTTCTAATCACACAATATGTGGCATATTTATGTTTTAAAGTGTGTTTTTAATACCAAATACCGTTTCCTTGGTTGTCAGTGGAAGTAGGCGACCTCTAGTCATGACCTGGTATTGCTAAAGTCAAACTGCTCCATGTAGCAGCCATTCAAATATATAACACCAGTCACCTGTTTACTTGTTTGTTTGTTTTATTTACAGCCTTTTGAGAAACAGTGCTGTTGGATATTCCTCAGAATATATCATTTAAACGTTAATCAATGTACTTTTATTCAATAAAAATAAGTCCTTGAGGAAATTAAACATGTTCAAAAGCATAATCTGTGGTAATTATTTATATATATATATATATATATATATATATATGTGTGTGTGTGTGTGTGTGTGTGTGTGTGTGTGTGTGTGTGTGTGTATATGCATGGACTTGACTGTTATGTTGTTTACAGCTGTAGACTTGCCACCGAGTTTTGGTGAAAGATGGCTGAGCTAATTGAGGGGAAGATTAAGAGTTACAGAACGGCGCCTTTCGACGCTCGCTTTCCCAACACCAATCAGACAAGAAACTGCTTCCAGAACTACCTTGGTATGTTTGGGACGTGTTCAAGTAACTCTAACACCACCATTAACATTTCAGACTTTCGTCTTCCCCAGACATTAAGGTTTGCGTTACATTGTGATGTTCGGACCGATTTGTTTTGATGTCTGAACAAATTTGGACCACTGTTCCAACATAAAACTTGTTTCATGTGTTTAGATTTGTTACCTATGAAGTGTGTTGTCCATCAACATTGTGTGTTAATTGGGTTGTTCAAAGTGTCATCCTGTAGAGCAGTGGTCCGGACCACCGGGCAATTGGTACCGGGCCGCACAGAAAGAATACGTAACTTTATATTATTTCCGTTTTATTTATTATCTGATTCTGAACGATGTTTTATTTTGGAAAATGACCGGCTTCTCTCTGCCACATCTGTCTGACTCACTCTTGATGCATGCGAAGATGCCTCGGTCACATGTCTTACCTACAACCGCTACCTTCTTAAAGTGGCTGCTCCGACCGGTAACCTATAATACATTACCGCTAAATTCAAACCCCCATGCGAGCAAAATGAACAAAACACAACACAGTAGATTCACGTTTATTATTATATTTATAAAATACCAGTTTTTATGCCGGTCGTATCATTTTATTTTGTTGTATTTATCCGCCACGCCTTAAAGGCCGGTCTGTGAAAATATTGTCTGACATTAAACTGGTCCGTGGCACAAAAAAAAAGGTTTGGGAACCACTGATATAGAATACAGTTGGAGTACGGTCGAATACACTTTCTTATTGTTTTTGAGACGACTGCATTTTATTTTTTATATGCATCAAACTGGGTATAAGACAAAAACATACAAGAATTAAACAGTAAATGACTGCCTCACACCCACAGCCAAACATTGAGGTGGAAGCCTAATGGTTTGGGGTTGTTTTGGACCATGTAATGTTGGAGACTAATTTTGGGTGAAAGGAATACTAAACCAACATGGCTACCATTCCATACTTTAACACTGTGCAGTTCCTTTTGAACTGCGGTTAATTGGAACCAACCTCACCAAACTCTGTAAGCATTATTTAGAGAGCAAACACTTGGCGTGTTCTCTATCATGGAATAGCCTGCCCAGTCACCACACCTAAATCCTATTGAACTGCTCTGGGATGAACTGGATTAAAAGGTGGAAAGAAATCAACTAGCGAAAAACCCCTTGGCACGTATTATATGAGGCTTAGCAAAGTATTTCTGCTAAATGTTTGGGCAAACGAACTGTCCAGATGCGAAATGCATATAAATCTGTTATTAATGCTAATTGAGAATTGTTGGAGGCCAATATTGTATCGGCATGTCCTTAATGCTAAAGAGAATTAATTCTCTTTAGTCTCATCTGCATCTGATCATTGAGTTGGTTCATGAATTATTTTTGTGATTGAATCAGGTTTTCTGCTCACCCATACAAGACCGACTTTTATTGTCTACCTTTGTTTTTAAGATTTGAAATGACCATCAGATTGAGTCTTCCTCTTTGGGATGTTACACATCAGTGTTTGAGATGATCTTTGAAGAGTTTAGAGAAATCATATTTGCTCCAATAGCTTATGAACGCATTGTAAGAAATGATACGGGCTGCCTTCTTTTAAAATTTTGGTGCCTTTTATTTCTTTATTCACAGACTTTCACAGGTGTAATAAGGCACTGACAGCAAAAGGACAGGACGTCGCTCCCTGTGATTGGTACCAGAGAGTCTTCAAGAGCCTGTGCCCTATCAGCTGGGTAAGAGTCTCTTATTATCTGGCCTAGCACAAAATATTAGTCAGCGGTGGGGAAATTCAGTTGACATTTTCCCATTGTGAAATAAGTAACACTTTCCTTCTATTTTTCTGATCATTGACCAGTTTTGTCATTGTTTTTGTTTTTTTTGTATCAGTTTGGAGCAATACAAGATTTTTAATGCTCCTCAACTGAAGTCAGAACATATTGCCCCTGCAGCATCGCTAATAATAGTTGGTGGTGGCATGAAGAATAAAAATAATTGACCCATGTACGCTATAGGCATATCAGACCTAATTAGACAGTACAATATCATATCCACCCACTGAGCACTTCAGCCTTCTGTTCTTCACTGACAGAAGAGCAACCTGATGTGGTGGTCTGCTGTTGAAGCCGAACCGCCCCGAGATTCAACATGTTAAGCATTCTGAGATTTACAAGTTTGGTGATAAAAAAAAAAAATCAGCATGGTTGAATTACTGTAGCGTTTCTGTGGCTTCTGTCTCTCTTTCTCATGAGCAAGATGTTTCCTTCAGGACTGCTGATCGTAGGATGTTTTTTCTTTATTACACAATTGTGTAAATTCTAGTAGGTTTGTAAGAAAAAAAAAATAGAACGATAGATATTTTCTTACACCCCTACTAGAGTTTACACAATTGTATATATGTATTTATAATGTGTTAAAATGGTTTCAATAAATAAATGCAAAGCTCAGGAACATTTGCTGTTCAACTCTTCGCTCGTGCTTAACGCTAACACTGGCATAAAGACCAGTTCTATATACACAAACCTAAAGTTAGCATGGGCTGCAAGAAGGCATGGCATGCCTGTCATTCTTTGCCAGACTGCATTCTCTACCTCTATATAAGAAATGTTTATCCTTTATTTTCTTGTCCTTAGAATTGTAGCTTTTAGATGTAAAACACTAGTTAGCATTCAGATCATGCCTTTACTAATAGCCTAGTGCTAGTACTAATAATATAATTCTTTAATCATCATCAGTCCCACTTTATATTCGGTGTCCTTATTGGCTGTGCATATGTTTAAAAAAAAAATTATAATAATAATAAGACCATGTTTGGTACAGTGGTACTAATTATGTTCATGTATTGCAAAGCACTTTACAGTACCACAGTATCCACTGTGGTGTGATACTGCTGGCACAGGTGTCATGGTGTTAATTGTCATTTTAAATGTAATTAATGCAACTGCAGATCATCCCACTGTGTTCCAGTTAAAACGGTTATTTTTTTTTTTTATTTTGTTTTGTGTAAGGTCTGCATATTGTGGTGTGTTCGTAGACAGATTTTTTAAATTATATCTTATTCCTAAAATAAGAAAAATCCCAATATCACCTTGCTTACAGTATTGCAACGTGTCGCAGAAATATATTGCAACCCCTGTATCGTGATGCGTATCGTATCGGCAGATTCTTGCCGAAACACAGCCTCACTCTACTCTACTATTTCTATAGAAATAGTTCACCAGTCATGCCAAAGGGCAAAATCACACATTTCAATTTTCCCTGTTCTGATGGTTGATATGAACTCCTGTATGCATGATTTTGTACATCATGTAGGTGTAAAGATGTTTCAATTAAAGTGCTCAGTGAGTGTAAATACATGTTCAAACTGGACCTTCTGCAATAAGTTATGCAGCAGGCAAATGACTGTTATAGAAGCTTTACTCTAGGGCTGCGTTTTTGTAAGAATCTGCCGATATGACGCGTATCGCAATACAGCGTTTGCAATATGATTTTTTACGATACTGTTAGCAAGGTGATATATTGGGATATCTTTAATTTTAGGAATAGAATATTATTTTAAGAAATCGGTCATTGGAAACCTACCACCACATGCAAACCTTAGAAAAAAGTGTTTAACCAGAACACATTAGCATTAATTCCATCTAAAATGACAGTTAACCCTAACCCCATACCATGAAGCCTTACCTGTATCACACCCTAAGTGGGTTAAAGTGTACTGAAATACATGAACACAATCATCATTGTACCTAAACATATGCACATAATTGTTAGACACCTAATATGAAGTGGCATTGATGATCGTATTATGTTGTTAGTATTATGTTAGTATTAGGGTAGTAGTAGAATGATCTGAGCACTAACTAGTGTTGTACATCTAAAAGCTACAATCCTAGGGAGGCAAGAAATATAAAGGTAGAGAATGCAGGGAAGCAAGGCAAGACGGGCAAGACATGCACTCTCGGGCGCATACAGCACTTTCTTTTAAGTTGCAAATTAAGCTTCGTCTGGTTATGAGTGTGGCAAAGTGCAACCACGAACAGCACATGTTGTTACTAAGCTTTTTTTTTTTTTTTTTTTTTTTTTTAAATGCCATTCTAACAAGCCGCACGTAAACAAATCATTGAGGTCGGCACAAGTCAGTCAACGCTGCTATTACTTTCTGCAGGAGTTCTACCCCTAATCGTTTTTGCAGCAGCGCACCCAAGAAGCAGGTGGCAGTTAACACTAATGTTTGTGGCGAGCCTCTACTTCCTGTCTCTGTTTGTTTAGAGATGAGAAGACCTCTATGGGATGTACACTCATAACGAAACCACTGCAGTGAATCTTGTATGAATTTATATATATATATGCCTCTTTGATTGTTGATACAATATAGATTATTAGTATCATTGTATTTGTGTATATATAGTAGTATTACCTGGATTACTGAACTTTGATAAATGAAATACTGTACTTCATATAATTCTTCCAGAATTTGAAACTTTGGCAAATCTGGGAGAAAGTTCTGGCCCTGTTTGTGGTGCAAACATTTTTATGCTGCTAAAAGATGAGATAATTGAGTCTAAATGTGTTTTAACTGAACTAAAAAAAATAGGTATAACAAGGTCATGCATCAGTGGTTAAGCATTTCCTATTTTATTTATTTATTTTTTCTTCTAAATATAAAAAAAAATAAAGAAATTGTTACAAAATGATTGTCCACATGGTGGCATCTGAAGCCAGTTGAGATTTTCTAGCTGAGGGGTCTTCAACATTTTTCAGGTCAAGGACCCCTTAATTAAGAGACATGGGGCAGGGATATTTAGAAAATCTTAAAAATAAAAAAAAAAGCTTTATGCAAAATAAATGTATTTTGCAGTAAGTTGTTCAGTTGTTTAAATAGATTTGCAGTTTTATACATTTTCCTTTTACTTTCAGGTGAACTGTTAGACAATTACATGCCCCCCTCCCCCCATTTTTTTTTTATTTTTATTTTTTGCAAAGAAATCGTGATTCAGCGTTAATTAGCAGACCCCCTGCAGTACCGCCGTGGACCCCTGGTTAAAGACCCATGTTCTGGGTTGTTGTAATACACCACAGCATAACGTGGCTCTTTTGTGCCAAAAGTATCACTCGTCATCACAAGATCCATGAGCCATATCTTCAAGTAAAAGGGATGTCAAATCAGAGTTGTAGGAACGTATTTGGAGTTGAATTGTGAGCTAAACATTTCTTTGTTTGCCAAATAATTTACTGAATATTGTTCTGACTGTTTTCCTACGGCTGGTTATCTGTTCATATGCTCCAAATTTCATTTAGTTTCTTCTCCATTACATATTCAGTAGAAATAACGTTCGTTGAACTTTCTAGCACTGTACAGGGAACAAGGGGAGCCCATTGCAAATGGTGAAGTGATAAAGAAATACAGACCTGTATATTAATACATTTTTTTTTTTTTTTTTTTTTTTTTTTTTAAAGCAGCTCTGCAAAAAAAAATTTTTACCTAAAAGGAGGGAGAAAATGTATTGGTACATTCCTTAAATTCATGCCTTCATCTGTATTGAGAAGTGTATTGCTTGTTTCCATACCGATGACTATTTGAAAGAGTTCATGTTAATGTTTAGCACTGAATGGTTTAAATTGGTGCATGCTAAAAAAAATTTTTTATAAAAAAAAAAAAAAAAAAAAATGCCCTCTATGGACTGACATCTATACAAGACTGATGGTAATAGGATTTATATAACTCAGATCTGGTAATGTTCCACGTTTGTGGAAATAATTACTGTAAACATGATTAATTTGAACCTTTAGAGTAGTCACAAGAGTTCTCCCAATAGTCTTGAATTTTCACCTGAACTCTAATCAAGAAGCTCTGCTGTTTTTGAGGAATGTAAAATCGGAGTGGAGGGTAAAAGGAAAGCTTTTTTCCTTGGTCAGCTCCTGCATTTCCCTGCAGGCAGGCTGTTGTGGAACTGAAGCTGGTAGCAAAGATGTGCTTCTTTGAGCTGGAATGGTGAATGTTAGTCCTGTGTGCTGCTAAAATATCCATTTACATTTTTTTCCCCGTTTTTGCAGGTTGAGAAGTGGGATGGACAGATTGAGGACGGAACCTTCCCTGGAAAGATCTAAACAGCAACAGCCTGCGGTCTCCTTTTCTTGAGATTACCTCAATAATTAAACATGTTAACTTTATTTAGCTCAAGTATATGGGGAGGTGATATCTTGTGACCTTTGACCAACAGCTTTCAATGGTTCACACTGTTTAGTTTAGTCACTCTGTCTTATTCTTACTGGTTGCATAATAAAGATGCGCAATGTTAATGACATTCTTTGGCTGTTTTTTGTTTCAGTTTTAATTTTTGAATGGCAAGAAATACAATAGGCTTCATTTCTCAAGCTGGATACAAGGGGAAGAACAAAAATCTGATATTACATAAAATTGAAATGTTGAGGCAGGGTGAAGTGCCACCAATAGAGACAAGTAGCCTCCCTGAAAATTTTTTTTATTGCTGTTTATTAAGAAACAATTAAAATATTAGTTGATCTCTCCAATTAGACAAAATACAACCAATATTTATGCTATATAAAGAAATGTCTGTTGGTTAGGTCTGTACACAATATTTTAATTAATTTAGCATTTATTTTCCTGGCTTCACAATAATTGTTCATTTTGAGTCAAAATAAAAAAAAAAAGTTACAGCTGTTTGTTAACTGGAACATATATATATATATATATACATTTTTTTTTTTTTTTTTTTTTTTTTTTTTTTTTATAGAATTTTGTAACTGATAAACAAATGAACACAAGCGAGAAGAAAATCCGCTTTGTTGCGAAACATTTGGAAATCCAGCAGAAATTACAACAGAAATGCAATTGACGTATTATTAAATGATAGCCTCTGAGTTCTGTGAATATTAGTCAGTGCTTGTGTAACACATTCTAACGAATGTGGAACTTTCTCTGCTGGCCAGCAAATCTATAAAAATTGTATTCTGTTCATTTCACAGTGGTGACTGCCTATTTAAACACTTTCCAAAAATGTATGTAATTTTTGAAGCTTCTGACTAGCCAACTGTTATAATTAGGAGTTAATTGGGAGTGCACATGCAAGTGTAAAAGAGAACCTTTTAAGCCATTGCTTGAAACAATTTTCCCCCTCGAATCAATAGAATACACTAACCAGGGGTGTCCAATGTTCTCTACAAAGGCTGGTGTGAATGCAGGTTTTCGTTCCAACCACAGGTCATGCCTGAAAAAAATGCAGATCTAAACGGGTGAAAAACTTGCACCCGTACAGGCACTTTGTGGAAAAGATTGGACCCTTCAAAACCTCCAAATAAAGTGCAGGCATAAACAGTTGAAACCTGAAGGAGGAACCAGGTGCCAAATATGTTCATTCAACTTTTAGGAAATTCTAAATCACCATGGCCTGAAAGGCTCCTAGACCTACAGCGGGGAAAATAAGTATTTGACACATCAGCATTTTTATCAGTAAGGGGATTTCTAAGTGGGCTATTAACACAAAATTTCCACCAGATGTAGCCATCAAGCCAAATATTGAATTCATACAAAGAAATCAGAACATTTAAGTATACACGTTGAGTCATAATAAATAAAGTGAAACCAGTATGAATTCAATATTTGGCTTGATGGCTACATCTGGTGGAAATTTTGTGTTAATAGCCCACTTAGAAATCCCCTTACTGATAAAAATGCTGATGTGTCAAATACTTATTTTCCCCGCTGTACATAATGAAACACTGTCAGCCAACCTCCCTGATCACATGATACAAACACTGAACCTTTTATTTTTAAGAAAAGTCAGTACAGCAAATTGAAGGGGAAAAATTTTTTTTTACTCTGAAAAACACAAGCCCAACTGTGAAGCATGGAGGTGGTAGCATCAAGTGGGTGTTTTTGCTGGAAAACAAGAACTGGTGCAATGTAAAAGCTGGATGGGTCTATGAGGATTAAAGATTAGCTAGAAATACTATAGCAACAGCTTAAGTTAAGTAAACACAATTGCAAATCAGATATATAAAAGTATTTTAGCTCTGATTTTAAAATGGAAATGTGAAGATATTCTCCATAGCATTAGTAATTGTATGTTAACATGAAATGCAATTTGAATTGCCAAAGTGTATGTAAACTTTTGACTTTTCAAATATGGGAAGGAAGAATGAGGAAGCTGATCTGGTGCTTACTTTGCTTTTCCAAATTCTGGTAAAACAGAAGTTGCATCATCCTTTTGCCAAGAGAACAGTTATATGGCATACATTTTCTCTGAAAGTGACCGCCAACCAGTTTACTGATTATTCAAGCCTGTTATTTTTCTAGGAAAAGTAAAAGGGTCAATCTTTTCTAGGAACAGTCGAAAGTTCGGCATTTGCAGTTTTGCACGTTTTGCACTTTTGCACATTTGTGTTCCGAATTTGTTCTTGTGTAAATTCGCCAAGCTTTAAAAACATCCTGATTTTCACAGACACTTGACAAAAGTCTTAATTAACTCAATTAAGTGAAGAACACTGCTTAATACAAGTGATTGCTTAGTCCACATTATATGGTGGTGTAAAACCCCATTACAGTTTTTCTCAGTCGCTTTGGAGCATTTTTCAGATCAGAAATGAAATTCTCAAAACTACTTGTTCAACCTCCACATCATTTAGTCATTTGTGTTCATCATACGAACATTTCTTGTTGCTTTGATCAAATTGCGAATGCTTTCGTACACCATTTAATCGATTGTGTACAAGTGTCTGTTGTTTCCTACATTATCAGTTGTTTATGTCATGTTGATCAAAATGTATTATACTAGTTTCACCCAAATGGTCTTAACCTCCAAAACATTTAGGCACCAGTTCGTTGCATAAGTCATTAAATGCAAAATGGTTAGACCAGTTGTCAAAATTTGTCAAGCTCTTCTTCTTCACAGTTCTTTTAAACTTTTTTGGTAAATGTGTCTTGAATTGATGAATTGTGCAGATGAACCTTGAATGTCACCGAATGAAGGGGCGTGTTCACTTTCAGATAATAATCAACTAGTTCTCTAAAATAGGTCAAGGCTGAATCTCGTGAACCTTTACTGTAATTGGCGAGTGTATATAAAAAGAGCAAAACACAGATTTACAATTGTTGAAAATGGATGAACAACTAGGAAACGAACATGGTCGAGAGTCAAAAATAAGGATGCATGCTGGAAGGTTAAGGAGGCAAAATAGAGGAAGAGGAAGAAACTGATTGCACTGTAGAGTGCGGCATGTGCAGTTCTGCCTAAGAAGTGTTTCCTATGTTTACCTTTTGAAATTTTAATTTGTGTCTTTTTATTTTCTATCACAATGACATTATATTGTAATTTTTTAGTCAGTCCACTAGTAAAAGAAAATTAAAAAGGGTGAATCCTGTCCAGTCTCTTACATTCAATATCCCACATACAGTAATGTGTACATTTGTTCATTCATAGTTGCCAATTCAGCCTTGTGCATTTTCAATACTTGTAATCCAAAACATTGTTTACATCAGGAAATACTAAAATAAAGCATTTTCAGATTGAAAAAAAATGACTTAACATTTAAAAACAATGATAAAAGGACTTGTTATTTTGATGGTAATGATATGTTCATTGACACAAATACTTACTTTTGAGTGAAGTACTAAGGATTTTGAGCAAAAAACAGGCTTTTGCAAGAAATCCAATGTATTGTGCTGTTTGTACACATTGTTTTGAAAATGCACTTACTGATTTGCAAATCTTAAGGATGATTCGAGAAATGCTCCAAAGCAACTGAGAAAAACTGTAAGTTAAAGATGAAGTAAATTATATTATGCATTGTGGTGATGCCCTTTCCCTCAAATATTTTGCTTTAGCTTTAATGCGAAGGCTTTTCATCAGTGGTAGGCCATCAGGGCCAGTAAGGCCTTCTCTGTTGGCCTAAACCCTATCAGAATGAATGACTTACATTTTAATATACTTTTGTCAATAAATATGTATTAAATTATTTCCAATAGTCTCTTTTCTTCATTTCATACCGTTTATCTCGGTTGTGCTGCAGCAAGGAGCACAGTTGAAGTTTATGTTGGAGTATCTATCCAATCAGATTTCAGGCCTCACAACCTGTATTGCCGTGAGGCCAGCAGAAATGAACAGCACAGGCTCTGGGTAGCTTTAAATCCATGTTGCTTGAATCTGTTGATTTAACCAATCAGATTGTAACTTGCTTACTCAAAGGCCCGCAAACTGGAAGCCAGTCACATCGGCATTTTCACTTCCTTTGATTGGATGGTCAGAAAGCGCATAGTCTTGTAAACTGCATCAGTAGCAAACTGCTCAAGCTCAAGTATATTTGTGTGGATTTAATAGCTGTTATTTCTTTTTATTATTTCACAATCTGACAGAGGAGAACAAATTGATTTGATATGCTTACAAGGACAAAAAAAAAAAAATAACTTGCATCTGAGTTAGACTTTTTTATGCCTAGGGAGGAAGAGAGATTGATTTGGTCACAGACATACTTAAAAATACAGCCCGGGAAAGGGTTTGTTCACCATTTCAAGACCAGTGAATACAAGCGGTACCACTGGCTTACAGCCTCTGAGGAGCGGTGCAAATTATGACTATGCATATACAAATATTGATTCTGAACTGCTCCAGATGATGTAGGTGGCACAGTTTGAGGTTTGGAGCTTGCTTTAGTAAAATGGTATTCACCCTCCAAGAGGTGGATTAAGTCCCCACTGAAGGCCCAGGTACCAAATGCACGGCCTGCCACTGATAAAATTCATTATTGCACCACCAACAAAAAAAATGCTGCAAGGAAAATGTTTCGAAAAATACTTAGTACTGTTTGCAACACCTAAACGTTCTTGTAATTATGATGCCACAATGATTGCGAAATTTACTTTAGCCTGATCACATGGGCAGTCCCATCTCATCACTGCCGAACTTCTGACACGAAATAATTTGAAAGTAAAGAGAGAAATTGCACAACATTTTATACCACTGATTAAGAACTACGAATTGCGGATCTGCCGGTGCACTGCCGATTTACATACAAAGTATACAAACCATGTACTTGAGTGAAAGTAGAGATACAGAAGGGAAAATATTACTTCAGTAAAAGTGCTTCTGTAAAACTTTCACTTAAGTAAAAGTACAAAAGTTTTTGCCTTCAAATGTACTTAAGTATCCAAACTATGATTTATTATGGCTATCATTTTCCAATCATTTGTGCCACAAGACTGTTGCCAGTTATGTTTTTATCCACTCATAAATAAAAAGGAATAACTGATTTCGCAAAATGTAGTTGAGTAAAAAGATATTTGACTTTGAAATATAGTGAAGTTAAAGTCACCCCAAATGAAAACACTTTAATAAAGTACAGATATGGTCTGATAGATATGGTACAGATAACGGTCTGATCCTGGGGATGAATTCTCAATGCACAATGCAGTGAATATAAGACAATGAGCATGCACTTGTTTGAGCTGCGGATCTGCCTCGCATTTTTTAGTCAGTGGAGATGAAGGGCTCTTCCACTGTGAAGGCTGAATTTCCTCAAAGGTAATGATCCTTCACATGAAGGACGGGTCATCCACAGCACTCTTAGGGATTTCTTGGCAGACTTCTAAGTGGTGTTCCTTCTGCTCCTAGGGCAGCAGCCTGGGGACGAACTTGGCAGCAACACAGCGCATGTTCAAATCACGTGAGGATTGCCTGGACTGCTTCGTATGACACACCGACAATGGTAGCAATGCTGTGGATTGTTCACCGACAATCATCATGCACAAGTTACCGAATGTTTTCAACATTTTAGGGGGTTGAGCTCGTTGAAGGTCTTCCTAAACTCTCGTCGTTTTCCAGTGATGCCACTCAACCTCGAACGACTCAGCATCGCAGCATCGCTTTAAACTTGCCGAATCATGTCAAACATCTCTGTGGCAGTTTCATGTTGAATTCATGTTTGCGCTTTGATCTAACTTGCTGTTCTTGATGAAATCACAGACATGGGCATGTGGGTCAGAATAGCACTAGTTGCACAGATGTACAAATTACGATGTCTTTTGGCACACTGACTTGTGAAACTTGGCAAAACATTTCTTCATAGACAATGTTTTGGACTTTCTGAACAGGTTACAAATAAGGGGCCTGCTAAGCTCACTATTTGTAGTGTGTGCAGATGTGCATGTGTGAAGTTGTGAGAGTGGTGAAGGTAGATTGACGTTTTCCTGTGCAAAAAAATATATATTGCAGACAGCATGTAGGACTTGATATTTTGAAATTATGCAATATAATGGACCTTCTAGAGACCACAAATCGAATACATCTTGTCCCTTGCAGGATATTCAGGAAATACTAATTCACTTCAAGTTGTAAAACTCTACTCCTATAAACTCTTTTTTTTCCCTCAACTTTCTAATAACCCACTGTTAGTTTACAGACACACATACCAGCTCATTCACATGACTAAATCGCATGCTAAGTTCCATTGTTTGGTCACAACTCAAAGACTTTATTTATGCAGCAGTCTGCGGTGGAATGCAGTGTAGGATGCTTAATTACACCCAGTTACACAATCTAATGTCAAAGACTTTTGCCTGACCAGTCTCTCAAATCCCTGTAGCACATCTTGCTCAATCCTGAACGTTTATAAGCTTGTATGTACCTTTAGCATATAATGGACTATATGTCTTCAGATCTTACATCATCCTCTTCCGGAATAGTGAGAGGAAGTGAATTGTGAAAAGTTGCTAAAGGTACAAACGTGTTCGAAGTCACCTTGCATGTTAGAAGGAGGGAGTTATTTTAAGTCAGGTATGTGATGCTTAATTTCATTCTGATCACTTTGTTTTTTTTTCTGTTTACATGCTCAAGAAATCAAAGCAAAGTTTATGTCACCACTACCAAGGGGAAGTCGTTCGTATGTTTCGTATGTCTCGTTCAACTAGAACTGTGAATATATCTTGTGAATATACATGGTTTCATTTTAAAGAGGTAGACATTTAGAACCACTGGTGTGTATCTTCAAAACTATAAAAGCTAAAGCACACCATATTGCAGCTTCTCCACATAAAAAAAGAAAAACATTGAAAATGGAAAAAAAAAGTGTTTTAACTTTAGCATCTCATCAGCCAGCATAATGTGCCAAGAAATGTACCAAGTAATTCACAGGATGTATTCATTTTGTATTCACTTCAAGAAACATATTTTGTATACATTTGAACCCATTTTCTCAAGTGGTTTATGTATTAATTCTTTGTTTTATTATGTCTGGTAAGTAGAAGTTTTTTTTTTGTTTTTTTTGTATACTCTTCAGCTCAACATGCTCATGACATCCGTGCATCCGTGAGGAAATGACTTGTCATACTACTACTTCCTCATTTATTATACATATATAGAGTGTGCGAGAGAGAGCAGTATAAAATATTTCATTAAATTTTCTCTTTCAGAAACGAAGCTTGTGCAGCTGACAGACAACCGTGTATTAAACATCAGTTAAAGGTTTTCACGTGAAGATGGAAAAGATGAGAGATGGCAACAAAGTAGGTTACATCACTGTTCATACTGTTCATCTAATATGTGTCAGAATGTCGAAATATTTCGGTTTTGCCAGATAAAACTTTGCATATAAATGTATATTTGTTCTCACACTTATCAGTTGTGTCTTAATTTTAATTTTGGATAATAATGCAGCTATACTTGAATTTATTAAACGTCATTAGTTTCACAAATGTTTTTTTTTTTTTTTTTTTTTTTTTACAGTATTCAATATACTCTATAAAAAAATGTTTGTGGATACCTGACCATAAGATTTACATGTGCTTTTTTAAACATCCCATTTTACAATTAGTTCATATTTGCTGTTATAATAACCTCCACTCCTCTGGAAAGGTTGTAGTTGTGGATATTTGTGTTAATTTAGCCACAAGGGTGTTAGTACTGATGTAGGGTGAGAAGGCCTGGGGTGCAGTCAGTGTTCTAATTCATCCCAAAGGTGTTCAAAGGTTATGAGGTCAGAGCTCTATAGCAAGCCACTCGCGATCTTTCACTCCAAACCATGCAAACTATATCTTTATAAAGCTGGCTTTGTGCACAGGGTTTGGTTCTCCCAGTTCAATTAAAGTAAAAAATGATCTTAATTCAATTCAATTCTGATCTGGGTGGCACAGAATGTCCATTTACTACAGCTAAACGTTGTTGAGGTGTGCAGTGATGGTGATGCAAACTGTAGTCCTGAGTCTGTTAGCAGACTGTTGACATTAAGTAGAGTCCAAATCCATCCTCAAAGCTCCTGTGTTACTCTGTAATTTCATGGATCCCCAGGCCGTAGATGTGAAACATTCCCAGCAGCACAGAGTGGCTTCCAATCCAAGAGAACACTATCCAGATGCAGGCCAGGTCGAAGTAGACAGATCCGAGGGGAGGAGAGGGGCAGAAACACTGGTCACTGCTATCTCAGGAGCATGTTTAATTCGACCGAAGGGGGGGGGGGGGGGGGGGGGGGGGAAGAAAGATTTGGATTATGAAGTATCCTTATTGTTTTATGAAAGTTAAGGACACTGTGCAGTTGGAGACTCAGACAAGACTCACTATGGCAGCATATCTAAAAGAGAGAGCCAGAAGGTAACAGACATGAGGGATCTCTGGGATAAAAAACGGCCCACCACACCACCGTCAACAAACCTGAGTGAATGTGTGAGAGTGAGGGGACGACAGCATACAAATATCCCAGTTCACCAAACACTTGATATACACGATTCCTCCACATCTGCTCCTTTACCTAAGAAAAACCTACTGATAAATAAATAAATACTAAATAAATATGTCTTCAGCCTCGACTTAAACACCGAGACTGTGTCTGAGTCCCAAACATTAATTGGAAGGCTGTTTCATAACTGTGGGGCTTCATAAGAGAAAAAGATCTACCCCTACTGTAGTCTTCATTATTTCATTATTATCTGTTAAGTGCTTTATATGTCAGTAATAGTATTTTATAATCATTGCAAGATTTAATTGGGAGCCAGTGTAGACTGATTAAAACAGGGTTGATGTGGTCATATTTTCTAGATCTAGTGAGGACTCTTGCTGCTGCATTCTGGACTAACTAAAGCTTATTCATGCACTTACAAGATGTGGATGTAACAAAAGCATAAACTAGTTTTTCTGCATCATGTAACGACATCATATTTCTAATTATGGCAATATTTTTAGGTGAAAGAAGGGTCCCTGATGTTCTAGTGGTTAGGATGCGGCGCTCTCACCGCTGCGCCCCGGGTTCGATCCCCGGTCAGGGAACCAACCCCAGCCATCAGGGTTGCACAAGCCAGTGCACTCTTAGTGCCGGTCCCAAGCCCAGATAAATGGGGAGGGTTGCGTTAGGAAGGGCATCCAGCGTAAAAACATGTGCCAAATCAAACATGCGGATCATGAATACGGATGATCCGCTGTGGCGACCCCTAATGGGAGAATCCGAAAGAAAGTTTATTTTTAGGTGAAAGAAGGATATCCTGGTAATGTTATTCACATGAGCCTCAAAAGATTAGGACCAATAATCACACCAAGGTCTTTGATTATTGTACACACTGAGACTGATAGACAACGCAGAGATGCGACGTAATCGGAAAGTTTACTTCTAACTGCATGTGGTCCTAGTAAATGTACTTCTGTCTTATCCGAGTTGAGCACAAAAAAGTTATCAAGCATCCACTGTCTAATGTCCTTTGCACAGCAATATTAAGCTGATCTCTCACATCTGGCTTTGCAGAAACATACAACTGTGTATCATCAGCATAGCAACGGAAGCTAATACCATGTTTACATATAATTTCACCCAAAGGCAGCAAATATAAAAGAAAAGCAATGGACCTAAGACAGATCCTTGAAGAACACCAAACTTTACCTCAGAGTAGCGATCAGTCAAATAAGACCTATGCCAGGAGAGCGCTGTTCCCTTTTCCCTTTTAACATTTTCTAGTCTAGCAAGGAGGATATTATGATTAGTGGTTTCAAAAGCTGCACTAAGGTCCATCAAAACGTTAGGGTTATTTATAAAATAGTTTGTACGATCATTTTAGCACGGTACAAGTTTTTTCTCCCTGATCATACTGGTTTTAAAGGGAGCTACATCATCTAGAATGTAACAGAACGTTGATTCTAGACATTCAGTGGCCCAGTCGAGCTCTGCGGGGTCTGACGGAGATCTAATAAATTATCTATTGCATCCAACGACATCCAATGCAATTATGAGCCCCTAAATTTGTGGTAATTTCAATATTTAAACTGTCCAGACTTTCACATTACATAGATTTATGTTTAGTGATTTTGCTTCATTTAGCACATGAGGTTGTTTCAGGAGTTGCCATTCATCACATTTGAATATATTGGGATCACAGATGTTTCTCTATAGTGGGAATCTGTAACTTGATCCAAATAATGGCAGTATAAAAAAGACACTGTCACTTCAGGAGTGAAACAGATTTATTCTAACACATTATTGTTCCAAAGATTTAAAGGTCTTCTGCAAAATACCAGAAAAAATAAGGCAAGCATTAGGGTCTGAGCGACTTTGACAAAGGCCAAATAGTGATGGCTAGATAGCTAATAACGCCAAAATGTGAGGTCTTGTGAAATGTTTTTCTGCCTACTACAGGTCCAAGGAAGGGCAAACAGGATGATGGCAGGGTCATATCAGTTCCCACGGCTCAGTAATGTCAATCCATACTGTCAAGTTAATACTGGCTCTGAGAGAACACACAATGTATCACAGACTGCTTTATATGAAGCTGTGTAGCTACAGAGCAGTCATAGCGCCCTTGCTGACCCCTGTGTAGCACCTGAAGCTTCTACACTATAATGAGCACATGAGCATCAGAACTGGACCAATGGAAAAAGATGTCCTGGGTTGAAAAATCACATTTTCTTTTACATCATATGTAGCTTTCTTGGAAAAGAGATAGCAGCAGGATGCACTATGGCTGATCCATGTATCAATTTGCAGTATGTTTTACATTTCATATAAATAAATGACAGAGCTTAAGTTTGAATTATACCAATTATATCATCTAGGCGTGTGAACTGTTCTCATAGTTAAGGTCGTGTGTTGTACATAAAGCTCATTAAAATCATTTTGAGGATTTTTTAGGGGTTAGCATTGGCCTTTTGGAATTCATTCATTCATTCATCTTCTCCCGCTTATCCGTAATTCGGGTCACGGGGGCAGCAGTCTAAGCAGATTCCCTAGACACTTCTCCGTGTCCAGGGTTCGGGTTGTCAAAGCCCCCCGCCTTCGACTGCTGCCCAATCCTCTCAGCATCGGTCCCTCCTGCAGGTGGTGAGCCCACGGGAAGGCGGCCCCACGTCACTCCGACGTCACGGTCCTTGATTTTATTTTTCTCGTAAGGGTCCCCTGGAGCATAGAGGGTTAAGGGCCTTGCTCAAGGGCCCAAGAGTGGCAGCTTGGCGATACCGGGGCTTGAACCCCAGACCTTCCGATCGTTAACCCAGCGCCTTAACCGCTGGAGCCACCACTCCCCCTCGGCCTTTTGGAATGTTCATGAAATTACAGAGAGGTTTATTTAGAGTATGTAGACATTTAAACATAAAAGCAACCAGTCAGAGTTAATTAATTTGACCTTATGTCATTTCTGATTGTTTATTTTATTTTGTAACTCGCTACAGATGTATTTTTCCCAATGACATAGGAGAAGCAGAAATGAGGAATGTCTAAACTACCAGGATTTTGTAACTCTGGGTCATTTTCTCTGATCGTGATCGTTTGTTCTTGCACATTTGTCTCTGACTTCATAAATGGTCACTTTGTTTCTTCATTGGCAGGAAAATGCTATAACTGGAAACTTGCTGTTCTGTGTGGCCACTGCAGTCATAGGCTCTCTGCAGTGTGGTTACAACATAGGGGTCATCAATGCACCTTATGAGGTATTTAAATAAACAAGCAAACAAATAAAGTGGTGTATATTTTTATATAATGCTATATCATCTTTCTTTATACTACACCATTTTAAATATGTTATCTGTTGGTAGGTATTTTACTGGTTAGGTTTATATGGTCTCTCTCTCTCTCTCTCTCTCTCTCTCTCTCTCTCTCTCTCTCTCT
>JAAIIK010000061.1:683950-698972 GCA_014706435.1 Silurus glanis | reverse complement strand
GTGTGTGTGTGTGTGTGTGTGTGTGTGTGTGTGTGTGTGTGTGCGTGCAGCTGACAGCACTCTTTTTTTTAATAAGACATCAAACCCCTCCAAACACTCGTTTTTGCATTTCCTATCTATTTTTTTTCTTTCCCAGCATGTCAGATGGGTTTCTATAAAGCCATGTCGGGTTCGATTTCATGCACTGAATGTCCAGCTAATAGCAGAACCAGCGTGGAGGCTTCTAAAGTGTGCGAGTGCCGCAGCGGTTTTTACAGAGCAGCAAGTGATGCTAACACCACTGCCTGCACCGGTAAGGACCACATGATTACTGCAGTAAAACAACACAAAAACAGAAAGAATAAAACTGAATTAAAGGAAGAGGAGATGTTCAAAAATGACCTTGTGGGGGGCCTCAGGCAGAGTAGCATGATAATCATGATCCATAGCTGAGTGGTAAAGGGACAGCCAGATATTATGTAACACTATAACAAAGCTATATTTACCTGAGAAGTTGGTTTCCCTTGGAGAAAAAGCGTCAGAACAATACAATTATTAGACCTGAAAACAGGAGTTTGAACAGACACATGACATTATGGCTATAAATGCCTTATTCAAGATTGAAGTGCTGAAACACAATATAGTCAATATATATGGAACTATAAATGGAACGCTATATGAAAAAAGGTTTGTGGACACCTAACTATAAGATTTGAACGTTCTTTTTGAACATCCCATTCAACATTTTGTCCCCATTTGCAGTTAGAATAAACTCCACTGTTCCACTAGATTTTTGAGAGTAGTTGTGAAGATTTGTGCTCATTCAGCCACAAGGACAGGTGCTAAGGTAGGGTGAGGAGGCCCATGATGCAGTCAGCTTTCCAATTTATTCCATAGGGTTGAGGTCAGAGCTCTATAGCAGGCCACTCAAGATCTTCCACACCAACCCATACAAATAATACAACGGTTCTGGCTTTGTGTACAGTGGCATTGTAATGCTGGAACAGGTTTGGGTCTCCAAGTTTAAGTGAAGAGAAATTTCAATGCTACTACATCCAAGATATCCTACTGTATACAATTGTGTGTCTCCAACCTTGTGGTAACAGTTTAAGAATGAACCATGTATGGATGGAAAAGACAGGTGTCGTAATACGTTTGTCCATATAGTGTATTTTCATATGCAAGTGTCATATTATGTACAGGCCTATTAATTTCTGAGTTTAAACCTCTCCCACTTACCACACAAGTGATATTATAACATTATATTATCACATACATATACATATACTGTAGAAAATGTTCATAGTTTTAAAGGTGAAAGAATGTAGAATAGCAAAAAATAAAAACCAGTAAATGATAAAACACGAAATGACTATTTAATTAACAGTTGAATACTGTTAATGTAAATATAAGTAAACTTAATACTTTTCTGCGCTACTGCTTTGTGAAAACTATTCCTTACATTAGTTTACTAGTATAGTCCACTTGACAAAATAAATGAAAACAAATGAGTGAATTCAGACACTGATGAAAACCTGCTGTTAACAAGCAGAATCACTGAAGGAAAGAACAAGAAACAAAACTACAACTGACATACAGTTACAGCCTTACAGATGAAATCAACTGAATTAAAACAGGGGATGATTAAACAACTCCAAAAACAGCATCACCAACTTCATTTAATACAGTTTGACTTTATTACTATACCATACCATCTTCTCCCGCTTATCCGAGGCCGGGTCGCGGGGGCAGCAGTCTAAGCAGAGATGCCCAGACTTCCCTCTCCCTAGACACTTCTTCCAGCTCTTCCGGGGGGACACTGAGGCGTTCCCAGGCCAGCCGGGAGACATAGTCTCTCCAGCGTGTCCTAGGTCTTCCCCGGGGTCTCCTCCCAGTGGGACGCGCCCGGAATACCTTCCCAGGAAGGCGTCCAGGAGGCATCCGGAACAGATGCCCGAGCCACCTCAGCTGACCCCTCTCGATGTGGAGGAGCAGCGGCTCTACTCTGAGCTCCTCCCGAGTGACCGAGCTTCTCACCCTATCTCTAAGGGATCGCCCAGCCACCCTGCGGAGAAAGCTCATTTCGGCCGCCTGTATCCGGGATCTTGTCCTTTCGGTCATGACCCAGAGCTCATGACCATAGGTGAGAGTAGGAACGTAGATTGACCGGTAAATCGAGAGTTTCGCCTTGCGGCTCAGCTCTTTCTTTACCACGACAGACCGGTACATCGACCGCATTACTGCAGAAGATGCACCGATCCGTCTGTCAATCTCCCGTTCCACCCTTCCCTCACTCGTGAACAAAACCCCAAGATACTTAAACTCCTCCACTTGCGGCAGGAACTCTCCACCAACCTGAAGTGGGCAAGCCACCCTTTTCCGACTGAGGACCATGGCCTCGGATTTGGAGGTGCTGATTCTCATCCCAGCCGCTTCACACTCGGCTGCAAACCGTCCCAGTGCGTGCTGAAGGTCCTGGTCTGATGAAGCCAACACGACAACATCATCTGCAAAGAGCAGAGACGAAATCGTGTTGTCACCAAACCGGACACCCTCCGGCCCCTGGCTGCGCCTAGAAATTCTGTCCATAAAAATTATGAACAGAACCGGTGACAAAGGGCAGCCCTGCCGGAGTCCAACATGCACCGGGAACAAGTCTGACTTACTGCCGGCAATGCGAACCAAGCTCCTGCTTCGGTCGTACAGGGACCGGACAGCCCTTAGTAAAGGGCCCCGGACCCCATACTCCGGGAGCACCCTCCACAGGCCGCTGCGAGGGACACAGTCGAATGCCTTTTCCAAATCCACAAAACACATGTGGACTGGTTGGGCAAACTCCCATGAACCCTCCAGCACCCTGTAGAGGGTATAGAGCTGGTCCAGTGTTCCACGGCCTGGACGAAAACCACACTGTTCCTCCTGAATCTGAGGTTCTACTATCGGCCGTATTCTCCTCTCCAGTACCCTGGCATAGACTTTCCCAGGTAGGCTGAGAAGTGTGATCCCCCTATAGTTGGAACACACCCTCCGGTCCCCCTTCTTAAAAAGAGGGACCACCACCCCGGTCTGCCATTCCAGAGGCACTGTCCCCGACCGCCACGCGATGCTGCAGAAGCGTGTCAGCCAAGACAGCCCCACAACATCCAGAGACTTGAGGTACTCAGGGCGGATCTCATCCACCCCCGGTGCCTTGCCACCGAGGAGTTTCTTTACTACCTCGGTGACTTCAGCTTGGGTGATGGACGAGTCCACCTCTGAGCCCTCAGCCTCTGCTTCCTCAATGGAAGACGTGACGGCGGGATTGAGGAGATCCTCGAAGTATTCTTTCCACCGTCCAACGACATCCCCAGTTGAGGTCAACAGCTCCCCACCTCCACTGTAAACAGCATTGGTAGGGCACTGCTTCCCTCTCCTGAGGCGCCGGACGGTTTGCCAGAATCTCTTCGAGGCCAGCCGATAGTCCTTCTCCATGGCCTCACCGAACTCCTCCCAGGCCCGAGTTTTTGCCTCCACAACCACCCGGGCTGCAGTTCGCTTGGCCTGCCGGTACCTGTCAGCTGCCTCAGGAGTCCCACAAGCCAACCAGGCCCGATAGGACTCCTTCTTCAGTTTGACAGCATCCCTTACTTCCGGTTTCCACCACCGGGTTCGGGGATTGCCGCCTCGACAGGCACCGGAGACCTTACGGCCACAGCTCCGAGCGGCCGCTTCGACAATGGAGGTGGAGAACATGGTCCACTCGGACTCAATATCTCCGGCCTCCCTCGGGATCCGGTCAAAGCTCCGCCGGAGGTGGGAGTTGAAGATCTCTCTGACAGGAGACTCGGCCAAACGTTCCCAGCAGACCCTCACAGTACGCTTGGGTCTGCCGAGTCTGTCCAGCTTCCTCCCCCGCCATCGGATCCAACTCACCACCAGGTGGTGATCAGTTGACAGCTCCGCCCCTCTCTTTACCCGAGTGTCCAAGACATACGGCCGCAGGTCAGATGAAACGACCACAAAGTCGATCATCGACCTACGGCCTAGGGTGTCCTGGTGCCACGTGCACTGATGGACACCCTTATGCTTGAACATGGTGTTCGTTATGGACAAACTGTAACTAGCACAGAAGTCCAATAACTGAACACCGCTCGGGTTCAGATCAGGGGGGCCGTTCCTCCCAATCACGCCCCTCCAGGTATCACTGTCGCTGCCCACGTGGGCATTGAAGTCTCCCAGTAGAACGACGGAGTCCCCAGTCGGAGCACTGTCCAGCACCCCTCCCAGAGACCCCAAGAAGGCCGGGTACTCTACACTGCCGTTTGGCCCGTAGGCACACACGACAGTGAGAGACCTATCCCCGACCCGTAGGCGCAGGGAAACGACCCTCTCATTCACCGGGGTAAACTCCAACACATGGCGGCTGAGCTGGGGGGCTATAAGCAAACCCACACCAGCCCGCCGCCTTTCACCATGGGCAACTCCAGAGTGGTGAAGAGTCCATCCTCTCTCGAGGAGTGTGGTTCCAGAGCCCAAGCCGTGCGTAGAGGTGATCCCGACTATCTCTAGTCGGAACCTCTCAACCTCACGCACAATCTCAGGCTCCTTCCCCGCCAGCGAGGTGACATTCCACGTCCCTAGGGCTAGCTTCCGTGTCCAGGGATCGGGTTGTCGAGGCCCCCGCCTTCGACTGCTGCCCGATCCTCTCAGCACCGACCCCTTACGGTCCCTCCTGCAGGTGGTGAGCCCACTGGAAGGCGGCCCCACGTCGCTCCTTCGGGCTGAGCCCGGCCGGACCCCATGGGGGAAGGCCCGGCCACCAGGCGCTCGCATACGAGCCCCAACCCCGGGCCTGGCTCCAGGGTGGGGCCCCGGCTGCGCCATACCGGGCGACGTCACGGTCCTTGATCTGTTTTTTCTCATAAGGGTTTTTTGAACCGCTCTTAGTCTGACCCGTCGCCTAGGACCTGTTTGCCTTGGGAGACCCTACCAGGGGCATATAGCCCCGGACAACATAGCTCCTAGGGTCATTCGGGTACTCAAACCCCTCCACCACGTTAAGGTGGCAGTTCAAGGAGGGAATTTATTACTGCTAAACATATTTTATTGAAAATATTTGAGTTGGGCTCTTGACCCTTGACATTTGAACATTAGTCTTAATCTGGCTGTTGTAACTGTGTTTGTAAAGCCTATTTGTTATGAAAAGAAAAGTCAAGAGAAATAGTTGTTTATTGATTTCGTTTAACTGTTGATGATGGTGTAATAATCCACTAATAACTTTATCTTTACTTTAGCTTTTATGGGTAGTTTCCAATTAATGTGTGTTGTATTATATTTTGTAAAGGTTTTGTAGCACCAGTTAGACACATAGAAAACAAGAATCAGCAAATGAAACTCAAACATATCGTGACTATTAACAAACTTTTATGGTGCAATGTATGCTGGGTGCCAGAATAGTACAAACTCCCAAAATGCATTGCAGCATGAATAAATTATACAGTTCAATGTTCTTACTATTTTCTCTATTTGCTTCGACTTTGATATATTTTTTTTTTTGTTTGTTGTGACTTTTCACTAGATTATTTTGTGTTGTTTTTTGTTTGTTTGTTTTTTTTTCTTTTTTTTTTCCCTAAAAACTAATTTTACAATGTCAAGATTCAAGAGCCAAACTAAAGCACCAATGACTTCAAACGAAAATACAACACTTAAAATCTCAATTAGAGCTTTTGTACAAAAATCATCTGAAAATAAAACACATTCTAAGCAAAGGATGATTAAACAACCCCAAAAAACAGCATTACCAGCTTTACGTATTACTAACCGGCGTGACTTTATTTCTGTCATATGTGTACAAAAGCTGAAATTGAGATATTAGATGTTGTACTTTTGATTGAAGTCACCATAATGCAGATCAGTGTTTAGTTGGGCTCTTGAACCTTGACATTAAAAAAAAAAAAATTCAGAATACAATAAAAAATATATAAATAAAAACAAAGATTAACTCTGAACACTCCAAAATAATCTAGTAAAAAGTCACAACAAGCCAAAAACATCAAAATAGAAGTAAATAAAAAACTAAATAGGAAAAATATTCAGCTGGACAATTTATTAATGATGCAATGCATGCTGGGAGTTTTGTACTATTCTGGCACCCAGCATGCATTGCAGGATGAAAGTTTGTTAGTAGTCTCTATTCTTGAGTTTAATGTGCTGATTCTATGAAGCTCTTGATGGGATTAAAAACAAATCATTCATCAGGAAATGAGCAAGAACTAAAGAAGTAGAAAAAATAATGTAGTATGTAATAGGTTTTCCCTTTGGTTGCTTTAAATGTTTAAGACTTGTGGCTAGACTTAAGGATTTATCACAGGAAGAGTCCTAGTTTTCCATCATTGCTGAATTTGCTTTAAACACGTGATGAGTAGTATAGAAGCAAGATGTGTTGAATTTTTTTCATTAAGCATTAACATTAAGTAAACAAGCAAATGGTGGAATAGGAGAATCTTGGGAATGCATTTCAGCTGTTTTGTTGCTCAGATCATTAAAAGCTGCAGATTTTTGACCTTTTGTTCAAAGCACAAAGAAGCAGGTGCTCAGACATGTGTGAAATATTGTCAATCTTTAAAGACTGAAATACTGATTGGAAACCTTAAATAAGAGTGTGTTTGCCTTACCAGCTCCCCCATCGGCCCCTGTGTCTTTGTCCTGGGAGTACGAGAGCTCAGAAGGAGGCGTGTCTCTACGCTGGAAGCCCCCACTGGACCTGGGGGGTCGGAGTGAAGTGACATATGGGGTGGTGTGCCGAATCTGCCCTTCGGCCACACAGATACACCCTGGTTCCTGCTCCTGGTGCGGAGATTCGGTCACATACGTGCCCTATAAAAGTGGCCTTAGACAAACTAAAATCACTCTTAGCAATCTGCTTACCCGAGTCACCTATCTCATACAGGTATACAGACTACTTTACCCATGAGCTTACACTGGAACAATATCCAAAAGTGCAATGTGTATAAAAATGTAATGTAAGTTAAAATAGGTGTAAGTGGGGTCCAGTTTAAAACGGTGTGTATATATTACACATTAATTTGGACAGCCCTAATATATAAATAATTCAACATAAAATTAATTTTATCTAAAAAAAAAAAAAATTAAATACATTAATTTTAGCTTAAAATAAACTCTGTCACTCTAATACTAGGACACTGTCTGTACGACTCTCGCTGTATGATTCATCCATGTATAAAGATTATGATCAGCGAGCAGTAAAAACCCACATCTTAGTGTTTATGCTGCTCCAGTCCCCGAAAGCCTTTTGTTCCTGTATATAATAGTGTCTATTAAAGACACCTGACCCCATTTTCTATAACGAAAACTAAACCTGATGTTGGCTGAGCCATTTATTACTGTGGGAAGAAAGCAACGTAGGCTGATGTTCATTTACAGCTCATTTGCTAAAATGATCCTAAATGGACTATCCATCATTTTCACAGATGGATATAGAGGTTCCTCCATTTGTATACAAAATCTCTTTCACTGAACAAAATAGGTTTTTAAATGGGTTTATTTGCTAACCGTATCCAATGTATTGAAGATTTGGCTTTTAGATTTCTCATTTTCACATATGTAGAATATATGGTATGCATTTATATATTATATATATATATATATATATATATATATATATATGCATTCATTATATGTATAAAACACAAGAGTGATGATCAAAAATAACAGATTTTTTTTTATTATTTGTCAAAAATTGTATTTGTTCAGGTTCAAGCTATGAATGATGTGTCTCCTCTCAGTCCTTTCCCACCGCAGTTTGCTAGTATCAACTTCACCACCAGCCAATCAGGTAAGAGTTATTTTACTTTGACTAAATACATTGGTATAATCAGAGTGTGTGTGTCTGTAGCTGTGTATATAGTGGATGGTGTACACTGAGGTTATTAGTAGATTTTTTTGGGACATGATGACATTAATAAGAAACACCACTTCAAACTGAATACGGTTGCCCTCCAATGATGCTACGGGCTATAATCTAGTGTATTTAGTATATTGGTTTGAGAGGTTTAATAAAACCCTTTATAAAACTCTGTTTGGTTCAGCAATTCAGTTAATTACAGACACAAATCGTATATCATTAAACATGATTGACCATTTTAGCTAATTTTCCAGCCAAACTATGCCTCAACCGTTACACAGGGATGTGTAACGGTTTAGGCAGTGACACATTTTTCCTCTTTTTCTCTAGTCAGTAACACAAGGACACTGTAGTACACACACATTTCTAATGTTCAGCAATAATCCTGTTTATCTTATGCAATCTTTGCAATTATACAAAAATAAATCGTTCTGGACATCACAGACAGACACACCATCTGAACCATTTGCTATATCAAGAGCATGGAACTAAGGCTAGTTTTGTCTTTGAAACAGACATAAGTCGCTGACATTTATTGTCCTGCCCACTGCTCTTCTCTGATTACAGGGCAACGTGATTTGTGCCCCAGTGGGCCTCTATTGGCGCTATATGCAGTTCTTATTTTTACCCACTAGGTGCAGTAGTGATTTTATGGCTTTAAATGAACAGTGTGTATCTAGAAAGTCAAGCAAATCAGTGGAACATTGGCTTTTCTCTCTCTAAATGTACATTTTATTTCAATTGCTAAACACTAGGTCACTGTTATTTCATTAAAAATGTAAAATGTATGGCATTTTAAAATATATATATATATATATATATATATATATATATATATATATATATATTGATGATTTTTTGTGTCTTTTTCTCTGAATATTGTTGAGAATTTCAGTAATTATCTCCATAGACTGTGTGTGCTATGCTTTTCTATCACATACAAGTGCTTATTCTATTTATTTTTGTCTACTATTTGTTATAAGTGCATTTTTCCACCAGACTCTTCCCTTTTCTCAGTCTCATAATTTCTCCTGCTTGAATTTGACTGCAATGATTTTGGGTCACGATCTCCCTGTCAGCTCATATAATGCTTAAGAAAGCAGAAAAAGGAAGAGGTTAATCATTGTGACAGTTCACAGAACCGTCAGAGATGAACAGCACAGTTCAGGATCCCCTCCGCACAGCATACGCACTCTCACACTGTCATTTCTCTCTTTGTGTTTTTTCTCTTTTTTTTCTATTATTATTACATAACTTTAGTTTCTCCACAGCTGCCGTTTTACTTTGTATTTATACCTAAATTGATATGATGTAACACATTTAAATGTCAAGTGGTCTGTTCCAGTACTTAATGTAAAATGTCCCTGCTCTTATACATGATTGCTTGAGAGATTTGATGTAACTGAGAGAGGGGAGGTTTGTCACTAAGCAGTGAGTGGATGACTAATGTGGGACTTTAGTGTCAGGATAGTCTATTGTGTCTTCATAACTGCCAAATATGAACGTCATTTTTTTTTCCTAACCTGTTTATCCATCCATCTTGCTAAAGAGTGCATTTTTAAAACTACACAGATGAATGTGCTTCCTTTTAAATGAGTCCAAGTTCTTTAAACAAAGACTCTACAGTCATAAAAGTGTTATTATATTTGATATATAACATGATATATGGTGATGCCCCCATGTGGTTATAGTTATAATAGCAGTTTCACTAACTGTATGTCTCTCTTGAAGTACCTTCTGAGGTTCCCATACTGCATCAGCTCAACAGTGCTCCAGATTCGATTACTCTGTCCTGGCCTCAGCCTGACCGGCCCAATGGAGACATCCTGGAGTATCAGCTTAGATACTATGACAAGGTTTAATTTACTAAAGCTACTCTATTTTTCACCATCATAACATTGTTGTGTGTTTTCTTTGTTTGCTAGTTATAGGGCATGTATAACTGTTAGACATGTTTTAAAGAAATATCATACAATAAATTGAATTGAATTGATTCAATAAATTTTTAGGTTCTACCACATGTTTTTATTATGATAAAGTTATTTAGAATACTTACTAAGTAAATGGGATAGGTTTTTGGACAATAACAAGTTCATCTATCTGTATGTGGATAAAGAGCCCTTCTATGCTCATACAGTTGTATGTAAAATTTAGATTTAATTTTATTGATTTTTTAAAAAATGCAAATCAGAATGCAGGGTATATGTGATAAAGATTTAAATGTGGAGAATCGATGCCTTTTCAGTCTGTAATGTCTCAGAATATAATTAACTCATTAGGCAGGCCAAGATGCTATTAGATTGCAATAACTGTTTAAACCTAAAACTAAAACTTAGCAACCTTGGGCTACTCTAAGTAACTGAATGAGCAGTTGAAAAATGCAGACTAACTGATACCTACAACCCAAAAGAGATCAAGAAAATAGTGTTTTATACTTCCATTTTTTACTTCACAAAATGTCAGTAAGAGACAGGGCAAAATCTATATGTCTAAGAAACACTCAGATAGAACTGCATGTATGCTGGGCTCCAATGCACAGCAATACCTCCATATGACAGCAAAGGGCCAACAGGATTGTTTAGATGGCACAAGATTGGTGGTTTTGCGTTGTTCCATAAAAGAGTCATCAGAAAGGAACGACACTGATGCAAGGCAGATGAAGAATATTTCAGAATAATATGGTAATAAAATGGTAATAACTCATTTAGTGTATAAAAATGATCTAGATGGCAGACTAGATACTGTAAAGCATTTGCATGCTGTGAAAGTGGGTGTTGTTAAGTACAGATTGATGTCCAAACTTTTGCACATAGCACAAGAATATAGTGCAACTGTGCATTTCTTTTTTTTAAATCAATAAAAAAAAATGTCATGTGGTCAGGGTTGCTTAAACTGTACTAATGAAACATATATTTACTGCTAGATTTCTGTATTTATAAAACTGGTTAAAGAAAATAGGGATTCAACTAATTAGTTAATAATAATCTGTTCAGATGAGCTTTTCTGACTAATTTTAACAGTTAAATAGCTGTTGTTTGATTTTATGATTTCACTCTACTCTGAGTGCTTTGAAAGGCGTATTTAAATAAAATGTATTATTATTATTATTATTATTATTATTATTATTATTATTATTATCTTTCCTCTACAGAGCTCTGATGAGAGCAGTGCAACCAGTGTGTTTACTGAGACGAACACAGTGACCGTGGCTGCTCTGACCCCAGGCTCCATTTACGCCTTCCAGATCCGAGCACGCAATGAAAGGGGCTATGGCCCTTACAGCAACTCGGTCTACTTCAGCACTCTGGCTATGGGTACAGATTATATACTCATCCACCACCTTTTCAACTTTCACTATGGAGGCTTGTTCAGTGATATCACCAGTTCAGCATGGCTATTAATTCTTCCCAATAGTTAAAACATGAAGCATTTCAATGAGGTGCCAGCATAGAGAGTTAATCTATGAACAGTTCTTCAGCTTCTTCAGTTGGTGCAGACTCTGTCAAGATCATTATATCATTATATATATATGCAGTATAGTAATGAGTGAATAAGAGAAAATGGAAAGAAAAAAAAAGTATAAGCTAGATAGATCACTTTCTTCATCCCAGAGGAAAACTCACCTAAGATTTAGATCTGCGTTGGGTGTATTCTTGTAATCGGTTGTCTTCATTGTTGTGTTTTTCTCTGTAGAAGAGCGGTCCAGGCAAATTCAGAGCCACCTGCCCCTGCTGGTTGGGTCTGTGATGGGTGGAGCTGCATTTTTGTTAGTTGTGGCAGCAGTCGTCATTGTGTTTGTTTTTAGGACGTACGTGTATTTCAATATTGAATTGACTTTAATATCAACTGTGAATAACGTATGAACTGTCTAAGCAAAGATTCAGATTCACTAATAAATAATTACCCTGGAAAAAAATAAATAGTGAGATATGAAGATTGATAATATAGTGCAAATGACTGCATTGTTACTTCAACAGAAAAAGGAGAGAGAGCCATTACAGTGACAGACTTCAGAGATATATTAGCAACCGAGGTGAGCATTAATGTGCGTGTGTTTGTGTGTGGCCAATGTGATTAATATCACCCGTTTCCTCTCGTTTAATGTAGAATACTTTAGAGAAAGCATTTTTCTCTTTATCACAATTCCCTCACGAGCTTGAAGCATCATTATCCTTTTAATTTTTATATATATATTTATTGTTTTATAATTCATGTGCATTCTTTTTTCCTCTTTTATTATACTGCACATGTTATTTTAGTTGTTTTAAGCATCTTCTTCTTCTTCTTTCGGCTGCTCCCATTAGGGGTCGCCACAGCGGATCATCTGTCTCCATACCACTCTGTCCTCTACATCTGCCTCTTTCATGCCAACTACTTGCATGTCTTCCCTCACCACATCCATGAACCTCCTCCTTGGCCTTCCTGTTTTCCTCCTTCTTGGTGGCTCCATCCTCAGCATTCTCCTATCAATATAACTCATGTCCCTCCTCTGCACATGTCCAAACCATCTCAATCTCGCCTCCCTCACCTTGTCACCAAAACGTCCCACATGCGCTGTCCCTCTAATAAACTCATTTGTAATCTTGTCCATCCTCGTCACTCCCAACGAAAACCTCAACATCTTCAGCTCTGCTACCTCCAGCTCCACCTCCTGTCTTTTACTCAATGCCACTGTCTCTAAACCATACAACATCGCAGGTCTCACCACAGTCCTATAAACTTTCCCTTTCATTCTTGCAGACACTCTTCTATCACAAATCACTCCTGTTACTCTTCTCCACCCACTCCACCCTCCCTGCACTCTTTTCTTTACTTCCCTAACACACTCTCCATTACTTTGCACTGTTGACCCCAGGTACCTGAACTCCTCCACCTTCTCCACCTCTTCTCTATGCAACCGCACCACTCCACTGCCCTCCCTCTCATTCACACACATGTACTCTGTCTTACTCCTACTGACTTTCATTCCCCTTCTCTCCAGCGTGTACCTCCACCTCTCCATTCTCTTCTCAACCTGCTCACTACTCTCACCACAAATCACAATCATCCGCGAACATCATAGTCCAGGGAGACTCCTGTCTGACCTCGTCCTTCAAACTGTCCATCACCACTGCAAACAGAAAAGGGCTCAGGGCCGATGCTTGATGCAGTCCAACCTTCACCCTGAACCAGTCTGTCGTTCCTACTGCACACTTCACTGCTGTCACACTGTCTTCACACATGTCCTGCACCACCCTTACATACTTCTCTGACACACCTGACTTCCTCATACAATACCACAACTCGGCTCTTGGCACCCTGTCGTACGCTTTCTTTAAATCCACAAATACACAATGCAATTCCTTCTGTCCTTCTCTATACTTCTCCATCAACGTTCTCAAAGCAAATAAGGCGTCTGTGGGGCTCTTCCTCGGCATGAAACCATACTGTTGCTCACAGATGGTCACCTCTTCCCTCACCCAGGCTTCCACTACTCTTTCCCATAACTTCATGGTGTGACTGAGCAACTTAATTCCCCTGTAGTTACTGCAGGTCTGCACATCTCCCTTATGCTTAAAGATCGGTACCAGCACATTCCTTCTCCATTCCTCAGGCATCCTCTCACCTTCCAGAATCTTGTTAAACAATCTGGTTAAAATCATGTATGTGTTTTTTTTTTTTTTTTACGTATAAGCATATCAAAGACAACACAGAATTATATATTCTACTTCAATGTACTTCCGAGTTGGTAAATAATCCTCAAGCTCCACTGTAATTTTTCATGTCCGACAGGTTGACAGGTGTATCAGATACTCCAAGGATGAGCCTACATTCTCAAAGTGTTTCCTGCTCATAAAGGTCATATTATGAGTTGTTATTTTGGGTAGTGGGAGCATCAAACATGTGCTCTGTGTTTTCTTTAGCCGGGGTAAAATATTACGTGGATCCTTCCACTTACGAGGATCCGAGTGAGGCGGTCAAAGAATTCGCCCGAGAAATTGACCCTGCTCACCTGAAGATTGAGGAAGTAATTGGTGCTGGTGAGTAGACAGAGGAGGCCTTACTTGTCAGTTAAATTACTGCTCTAATAGAGTCATATTTTATTAATGATAACCCCCCAAACAAATGGAAAAAAAGACTCTTTCGGTACTCATGCCTTCTAAAGAAAACTCATGTGTAGTGTGTGTAATATCAGTTACACATTATTATCCAAATACTAATGTTATCAAAATCAGAAACTAAAATCTTTCGATATAATACGATATGTTGTGATATAATTTTTACATGATCAATAATATAGTTTCTGGAATTGAATTGAAAAGTCCTCCAGAAAAGACAGAAAGTAATGATCCGGGGTCAGCTTTTTCTGTTGGCTTTAGATGTGACTCTTTTTTATAGTTTTCTTATGTTTTCAAGAAGCGGCACAGAGATATATTGGTAAATGAACTGCTCAGAAATAACAAATATTATTTACATTTAGAGTGTGAGAGGAAAAACGCCAGCGGGAAGGTTCAGAATTCTCTCTTGAAAATGTAGTGAAATATGAGTTCACATTTACAGAAACATCTGGAGTACATGTATTGCCAAAAATATCCAGTCTCTGAGAAAGAAAGAGAGGAAAAGAGAAACAAAAGGAGAGTTGGTGTGTAATTGGATGTGCACTAACAGAGAATAACATGACATGTATTCTAGATTATGTAAGAAAATGGAAATGTGAAACTGGCGCAGATAACCAGCAGGCCTGCTGAGGACAAGTCCAGTGATAATAGGAAGAGGGGGTGAATATAATATATAATAAAAAAGAATGGGAAAAGGAATAAAATGGAAATGTGGAAGATTTTTTTAATAGAAGGATTTTACATATTCAAAGAAAATGCAAGAAAGAGCAAATCAAAATGTGGACCAAGAGAAAAGTGTCAGATGCCACTAAATCTGTTTTATTTGGCATATATAGAATATATTTATTATGCTTATCCATTGTCTTTCCTTATCTTTTCTCATTTTTCTTTTCTTTGTATTGTAATATACTTTTGTTAATATCTGCATTGTCATTATCAAATTATCTGTATTGTACCATATATTAGTTTTCCATCTCACTCTTTATTTCCCACTTTCTCTCTCTCTCTCTCTCTCTCTCTCTCTCTCTCTCTCTCTCTCTCT
>JAAIIK010000061.1:638771-669596 GCA_014706435.1 Silurus glanis | reverse complement strand
AGCCTGAAATGTGGCAAAAGGTCGCAAAGTTCAAGGGGGCCGAATACATTCGCAAGGCACTGTATTTAAGTGTCACACTGGTAATTGGACCTCACATCATATTAATATATTAATACAAAATAACTTCAAATTTTGTTATCTAATGAATGTATCCAGTCTGAACAGCCACCATGTAGAACACAAGATGTGATGATCAGGAATGTCTCTGTTCTCAGTCATATTTACATCGCTGACTTTCTCCGTCTCATCCACGTCAGCCCTATACTCCTTGCTGCCTTGGCTGCCTAGGCTAGTTTACGTCTGTGGTGCATGAGAGCCAGGAAATAATACACCATTTTTTAGGTGGAAAAAGCTGTGCGTTAACAAGAAATAGGTTGATGGGCTGAAACCGGCACGCAATGAGAGGAACAAATATTGACATTTCACTAAATAGATTCAAACTAAAGTAACGAACCTGTTTTAAAAATGTAAGAAGTAAAAAGTGCAGATATTTGTGTAAAAGAATTTAATGAGTGAAACTAAACAGTTGTCCAAGAAATAAATAGTGAAATAAAGTACTGATACCAGAGAAATCTACTTATGTACAGTAACAAAGTATTTGTCCATCATTACTTCCCATCTCTGGTAAACACAATGACATTTCACCACCGACCAGTACAATAGATGTGCAAATGTGTTTGTCCATATAATAGTAAATCTTCTACATGTAAACATTTGTGGCTTAGCATCAATTTGAGCAAACTGTTTTGATGAGTTTGTTCATTTGAGCGTGTGTGTGTGTTTGAGTATTTAGATCAGTTGTAAAGTAATTTGCAAGTTACATTTTTTTAAACCTTTAACTAAATGAGCAATTGTAGGCTACTGGATTTTTTGTACTTTATGAGACATTGCTGTACCCCTACTGAACATATTTAAATTTTACTCATTTTGCTGCCAGTAAATTACTGTGAAATGTTTACATTTTTATTAAAAAATTAAGAAAACAATTGAAAGCTTTGTAACTGGCAACCCGGTCAGAATGTTTCACCTGAACACAATTATCAACAGAATAAATAAGTATCTCCTTGTTATTCTCACGTAATAGCTACATGTTAATGCTGTTTTGCATGTTAGACTACAAGACAACTCTAAAAACACAAACGGTTTTCAGGACTAATTCACACTTTCAGGTATAAACAAGTGCAAGGCAACATAAACAGTGATTAGGTTACTGTAATTCATGGCGAAAAAAAAACAATGTGAAACCTGTTAGATGAGTCATTTACAGCCGGACGGCTGGAATCCAGAGTCAACCCCCCTCACCTGGGCCTGAGCAGGACATTACACACTACACTGCCCTGTAGCTTTTGAATGTTTGCTAGTGAAAGACTGACATGTTTGGTGATTTTGATAGTGTAACGTTTTTTTTTTTAAACATTGCCTGGGACTGTGGTCTTTTCACAGGGAGCATGAACCTACAGAAAAGTCAGCCTTGGCTGCTACAGATAAAAATTTCTCGGGACGGTTATCTCAGCCGTCATCAGCAGCCATTAAACGAGTTCTCCTGGTTTGCTGTGACGTTTAAACTTAGCCACTTCGGTAAGTCTATGGTAATGTCCAACCAACTTTCATCCATATTTTATTTATAAGTTCAATAATTTCACTCCTTCAAACTTTACCTCAGTCAAATGTGTTTCCTTGTTTCCAACGCAAGTTGAGGGAATGTAGAAAGAGGATCAAAGGATCCCTCCTCTTAATGACCTGTGAATTTGTTCTTTTTCTCATCATTAGTCTCACACCCTCTCTTTTTCCTCTCCTCCTCTGTCACACCTCCTCTGGACCTAAAGCGCAGCCTCTCTATAAAAACTGGTGACACATCACACACTGCTGTATATTGGGTATTGTCAAAGGAATCCCAGGACTTTACTTTACTGGGTTGTTTTCATTTTACGAGTGGTCATTGGTGGAATTTTAAACCTTGCGGAGGGTAAGTCTTTAAAGTTATGTTGCTTCATACTGAGTGTACTTTTTTAAATATTGATTTGATATGATTTTATATAATTGATTTTAACACATGCACATGCACACACACTCACACACAAAAGGAAAATGAATATTACTTTAAACAATGTAGTATTACTTTGTATTGCATGCATTTTTTTTAAAGAGAATATATAATAAATATAAAAAAAAATATATGAAATGAAAATGAATAAAAATGAAATTAAGGTGATGGAAAATGTTTTGCTTGCAAAAATTTTAATCAGCATTTAACAAAAAAATGTGCCAGGTTATAAATGGAATAAGTGTCTGTGCTTTTTTCTCAGTAACGTTGCCACTGTCAGTTTGACTGAATTACAACATTAGAATTTAAATTTAGTTAGTTTACATTTTTTATGTATCAGAAACAAGCATGTTGTGTAATAGCTCCTCTGTGTCATGCCCTGTTTTGCCATCCTGTCAGACGACCCCCTTTCCCCTCAAGAACATGGCTCCAACTCTTTCACGGTCTGCCCCTGGGAATATATTGCACTGGTGGAATCACATTAAATTCCGACTTCAGAACAGAAAGGGATGGGATGAAATGTTGGACGAGATGTTTCTTTACCAATCTAAGAGGTTTTGTTTTGTTTGCTTGTTTGTTACAACATTATAACAGCCAAAATAACCTCAAAGAACAATTAACATCATTATAGTTATGGTTGTGTAAGAAAAACAATACTATGAAATTAAAAATAATTATTAATACAATAATATTATGCATGCTGTGGTTATTTTTGCTTAACAAAAAAAAAGAAAAGAAAACTAACTAATATAAACGTACCTGTTTATTGTTTAATATAATTAAATGTCATAAACCTGGCATGTATCAAGAACAAACCAAATTACATCTCTGCCTCTTTGTCCATCAGAGTAAATGAAATCCCCTTGTTTTATGCAACAAAGTCAAATAATGTGGGCTGCATTAAGAAACTGCTGGATTGTTCTACAACCAATATCTTTGAAAGAGGTGAGTTGCTGTTACACATGCAGTCTGTTTTGTAATATATTTGTTAGCTTAAAGACTGTAAGTGTTTTTTTATTGTGTGCATGTATGTGTTAGGCGCACTAGGTGAAACTGCTTTGCACGTGGCTGTGATGAATGATAACTTTGAGGCCGCTGTGGCTCTAATGGAAGGAGCACCAGAGCTCATCAATGAGCCAATGACCAGTGAACTGTATCAGGGTAAAGGCACATTCCCACACATAACCATGTTAAAATAAAGACATCTGTTAACATCTATTAAATCCTGATCGAATGTATTCTTGGAATTTCATATAAAGGAAGTGGTGCTCGGTTCTTACAGGTATAACAGCCGTTCATATAGCTGTCATCAACCAGAACATTAATCTGGTCCAGGAATTAGTCAACAGAGGGGCTGATGTCACAACGCCCAGAGCGACAGGTATCTACTTCAACAAAAGGAAAGGAGGACTACTTTATTATGGTAATAAGCAAAAGGAGAAAAATAAGTTCTAACAGAAAGGTCACTGAGTTTCCTATACACTTTATAATCTCAAGGGCAAAATGTTTATAGAGAAATGTCCTGTATTTTTAGGAGAGCACATCCTGGCCTTTGCTAGCTGTATTGGAAACGAGGAAATCATTTCCATGTTAATAAAGGCTGGTGCAAACATTCGGGCTCAGGACTCCCTTGGTAAGCAAAATATGATCCTAGGTTATTTTCCATGTTTTGTTTTTTTTATTGCAGACTACAGCACAATCAACAGAGGTGGTGAAAGGTTGTTTTTTTTTTACTCAACAGGAGGTGCAAGTTTTCATTTAAATATTTATCATTCAAGTTACAATACTAAAAAATGTACTAGTTGTCTAAAAGTAAAAGTACAAGCAAGATTCAGAAAAGATGACTAAAATGACTAAAATCACACACTTATTTGACTTACTGATGGTTCTGGTTGTACTGATGTGTTACTGACCGTAAGTAAGTGCCCCACTAACAAAGGAACTAATAGACCTGGAAAAAAAAACATAAGTCTAACTAATGGTAGGTAAGTAACAGCGTTGATACTAACCTCTCAAATGCTTAGCTAGCATGGTCATAGCATAGTAGCTGAATGTTAATACAGCTAGCTTTCACAATGTAAACTGTCTCAATAAATATGTCGTAGCTGATACGTTATTCGGGTATTAAATCCCATTCTGTTATGGTTCAAAAATATAAGGGTTAGGGTTAGGGTTAGGGTTATTTCAATCCACTACTTGATGCTAACAAGCCACTCTAGAAAATGGTCAAAAGTAATCTACAGATATGTTAAACAAAAAAACATATTTACAGTACATGAGCTACTAAACATATGCCACACATGTCAAATCAACTGTTCCCCCACTAGTCTCATTCCATTCCTTTCTCCTAAACAGGGAACACTATTCTGCACCTTTTGGTTCAGCAGCCCAATAAAATAATTGCATGTCAAGTAATGGACATACTGCTAACGCTGGATGCTGATCTGGACCCCACAATGCCGCTGGACATGGTGGCGAATTACAGAGGCCTCACACCTTTGAAGCTTGCTGCAAAGAAGGGGAATGTTGTGGTGAGAAACTTCATGCCTTAACCTTGTATTGCACACAGCCTTCTTACATGCAGAAGGCTGTCCACTGAACACCTGTACACCTGCACATCTATGCAGTTATCTAATAAGCCAATCATGTGGCAGAGGTACAATGCATCAAATGTACACAGGACAATAGTTAATGTTTACGCAGAATCAGAATGAAGATAAACTGTAATCTCTGTGACTTTAACCAGGGCAAGTTGGTACCAGAGGGGCTAATTTGGGGAGCCCCTAGAGATCACACAGAATGGTGTGGAAAACTAAGGGCATCTTAGCATTCTGTTTAGAGTATTTTCAGGTGAAAGAACTCACCCAAACTTGACAGTTGAAGATAAGATAAGACCTTTGTTTTTGTTTGTTTTAACTATCAAGTTTAGTGAGCCTATAACCAAAATAAATTCTTGTTCTTGGCTGTGACGAGATGTGGTCTTTAGTTCTTGTAGCTCATTCACCTCAATGTTTGATGTTTGTGGATGCTGAGATGCTTTTTTTTTTTTTTTTTTTACACCACACTTGTAAAGAGTGCCGAATCTGGCTGTTTTTTCTTTGATCCCTCTAATCAACCAAATGTTTCCATATTTTATTTTTTTTTTTTCAAAATGAGTGTTGTGTGTAAAAATCCCAGGAGATCAACCCTTTCTGGAATGCTCAAACCAACTCATCTGCTACAAACAGCAATGCTAGGATCAGTCACGGAGGTCACACTTTTACATCATTCTTAATATTGATGATGATGATGATGTAATGTGAACATTTTGATTTCAATGTAAACATCCTAAAGCTCTTAGCTGACCTAGCGATGCCTTGTGAAAAGTATTTAGGAATGAGCAAATGTTCTTTCCCTATCACCAGGCTTTTCAGCACATGGTGAATCGCAGACGCATCCTCCAGTGGAGTCTGGGATCTTTGAGCTCTTACCTCTACGAACTTAGTGAAATAGACTCCCATATGGACGATATCTCAGTGCTCACGCTTATTGTCTCCAGTCAAAAAAGGAAAGTAGGTGTTAAACTGTAAAATTAAATCAAAAGAGAATAGAACTAATCTTGAACTGTATTTTCTTGCTCCTAAATAGACTTATTCCTAGCACTTCTATCAATTTTAACTCTTATATCTGTTCAATTTTATCTCTTGTACAGGCCAGAAAACTCCTAGAATTGACTCCGATCCAGCAGCTCATCAATCTTAAGTGGAATCTTTATGGGAAATACTATTTCAGGTAACAAATATATGGTATATAAATGGGAGCAAGAATAATTTATCTTTTATGGCAGATGCTCCACACAAAATAATGGCGGATGCTCCACAAAAAAAAGGAGCAACCATTAATTATTCTGTTAGAAGACATTTATTTAGCATTTTAAAATAGAGTCTCTAGGTTTCAGGCCAGTGATTTGTAATGAACTGCATTTTTTTGTCTTATAATCAAAATCAGTGGAACTTGTGAGAAATCGACTGTAATGTAAGTGATGGCAGGGTGTTTCACAAGATCAAAAGTAACAATAAACAAAAATAATGTATGACATGTTCATAAAAATGAATATAACTGCAACGTCTGCAGTATAAACGAAATAATACATGAAGAAATGTGTAATTGGAAACGATCCAACTGTAAGATGGCAACATCCCGTTTATTAAAAGATTATTACAAATGAATTATTATTATTCATTATTATTCAGACTTTTTTCTTTGCTCAATTTATCCTGTGTACCTACAACATGTTTTATCCCACTACACACATGATATCGTTCATTACTGTAGTTTTTGTAGACACTTTGCAGCGTTTCAGTGTATCAGAATTTGTCTGTGTCACTGGAAAAAAAATGTTTGTGGTACATCAACATCATCTTATTACACTGATGTGGCAGATATATAAGGTTTTGTAAACATGGTGCCCACAGAGGCAGTGTACTGGTACTGGTAGCATGTTGGTTTTATATCACGGGAAATGCTGTCATGCAGGTTGTTGCTGCTGGTGTACCTGCTGTACATCGGGACGTTCACGTTGTGCTGTATGTTCCGCCCTCTAAAGGATATACCTGAAAATTACACCAAAGCAGATAATGACCCAACCATCAAGATACAGAAAACTCTTAAGGTACCCATCTCTCTCTCTCTCTCTCTCTCTCTCTCTCTCTCTCTCTCTGGGAAAAACGGTAGTACGATTGGTGAAATATGAAGCTTTTAATGATGTTATCAACAAGTCACTGGTCAGGAAATTAGCACAAAAGAAAACAAACAAAAAAAAACAAGTAGGATAGTTCTCTCTTTGCTCTGTCGCTTCAGCATCAGGAGGCACAGATAACCAAATAATCAATAAAAATATATTTCTTATTGTACACCCAGACATGTGATACTTTTGTGTTTAAATTTAATATCAAATGTTTTAATGGTCATGATTTAAGCTTTGCATACAGGAAGCCTATATATATATATATATATATATACATGTATATATACATATACATATATAAGTACATGCATATGCACATGCATGCTTTTCCCTTTTTCTTCTTGCATCTTCATTTTTCACATCACATGATACGTGTCTGCGTGTATCTGTGTGTACAGGAGAGTTATGTGTCTTACGCAGATCACTTGCGGCTGGGTGGAGAGATCATCAGCGTAATAGGAGCTATCATTATTCTACTGCTGGAGGTACATACACAAATAATGAAACATATTTTCACAGACAGAATTGTTTCTACAATGTTCTCATATAGTTTTAGTCAAAATAATATGCTTAATAATTTTAAAACAGTTGAGTTAGAAGATGAATCTTTGCTATATCTTTTAAATATTGTATTACTTAAACATTAATAATAATAATAATAATAAGTCATTACAGTTGGGCAAATGCAAGTTATCTGATTATCAGATTCCAGATATCCTAAGAGTAGGAGCAAAGAGATATTTCGGTCAAACTGCACTTGGAGGCCCCTTTCATGTCACTCTGTAAGTCTGATTTGCTTCATAATGTCAATGATCCTGTCACAATTACTCATCAAACCCACAACATTGTGGCTCACACACTCAGTACATACGAGCTGCTGATTTCTCTCATGTACATTTTGCTGTGTAGGGTCGCCTATGCTGTGCTGGTGGTGACACTATGTGTGGTGAGACTCACTGAGTTGCCTGGTGAGACTGGAATGATGGCTGTGTCTCTGGTATTGGGCTGGTGCAATGTCTTGTACTTTGCTCGAGGTTTTGAAATGCTCGGGCCTTATGTCATCGTGATCCAGAAGGTATGCAGAGCACTTTCACTTCTCAAACTCTCTCTTCCTCATTTCCATCTGTAAATTCAAAATATACTTTTTTAAAATATTAATTTCTTTTGTTTTATAGTACAATGACTCATACAAAAGTGTCAGAAACCCATATTTTATTCACAATAGGACATAGAAAACATATCAAATATATACAGTCAGGAAATTTTTTTTGAGTGCAACAGGTTTTAATAAATTTGGGACAGGGCAACAAAAGGCTTGAAAATTAATGTTACTAAAAAGAATCAGTTGGAGGAACATTTTACAACTAATTAGGTTAACTGGCAACAGATCAGTAACATGGCTGGGAATAAAATTAGTATCTTAGAGTCTTGAGGGGAGAAGAGGTGGTGAAGGTGGAGGAGTTCATTTACCTGGGGTCAACAGTGCAAAGTAATGGAGCGTGTGTTAGAGAAGTAAAGAAAAGAGTGCAGGCAGGATGGAGTGGGTGGAGAAGAGTGATAGCAGGAGTGATTTGTGATAGAAGAGTATCTGTAAGAGTGAAAGGGAAAGTTTATAGGACTGTGGTGAGACCTGCGATGTTGTACGGTTTAGAGACAGTGGCATTGAGTAAAAGACAGGAGGCGGAGCTGGAGGTAGCAGAGCTGAAGATGTTGAGGTTTTCGTTGGGAGTGACGAGGATGGACAGGATTAGAAATGAGTTTATTAGAGGGACGGCGCATGTGGGACGTTTTGGAGACAAGGTGAGGGAGGTGAGATTGAGATGGTTTGGATATGTTCAGAGGAGGGACATGGGATATATCGGTAGGAGAATGCTGAGGATGGAGCCCCCAGGAGGGAGGTAAAGAGGAAGACCAAACAGGAGGTTTATGGATGTGGTGAGGGAAGACATGCAGGTAGTGGGTTTGAAAGAGGCAGATGTAGAGGACAGGGGGGTATGGAGACGGATGATCCGCTGTGGCGGCCCCTAATGGGAGCAGCCAAAAGAAGAAAAAGAGTCTTTCAGAAGTAGAGATGGGCAGAGGTTCACAAATTGTGGAACAATTTCAGAATAGTGTTCCTCAACATAAAATTGGGAAAATTTTGAATATCTCATCTATAGGACATAATATCATGAAAAGTTTCTGAGAATCAGAGAAATCTTGATTCACAAGAGGCAACGCCAAAAATCTATATGCCTGTGATTTTTGGACCCTCAGGGGGCACTGCATTAAAAATAGGCATGATCCTCTATTTGAAATTAGTGCATGGGCTGTATCAGACATGAATGGAACAACATTCCTCTGCCGAACCTCCAGCAGCTGGTCTCCTCAGGTCCCAGATGTATACAGACTGTTGTGTAAAGAAGGGGATACTATGCTCTATTGTTACCCAAATATGGGTTATAATTGCAAATAATTGCAATCTGTTTTTCTTAACATTGCACAGTTTTTTTTAATTGGGGTGTTAGTTTGATAGTATTATTAAGCTTAAACACTTAATTTTATATCAATATGTTACTATTAATTTTGTAAAGTTCAGTGAAAAAAAAATTTCCCACAAGATTTTAGGACAAATTACAAGTATAAGAGTGTTTTTAGTGGTTTAGTACTTCCGAACTGCACTGTTAGAAACCTGATGCCTATTTTTTCCACTATTTTGTAGATTATATTTGGAGACCTAACCAAGTTCATGTGGCTGAGTGCCATTGCCCTCTTAGGATTCTCCACAGGTAAATTAAACTCTGGAATACACAATAAAAAAACACTTTTTTTGAATCCTGCAACTTCACATCCTTGACATTTTTCCAAAAAAAAAATATCTTAACCTCCCATTTCTCCACATCTGCTCTCCAGCTCAGTGGACTGTATACATGACTCAGGAGCCTCTGTCTGTACCAGCGATGCGCTCATACCCCATCACACTCTTCACCATGTTTGAGTTGACTGTGGGTCTGATCGATTTGCCAGTGGACCACACCATCCACACTCACCCTATTGTGTTTTTGGTCTCTTGCTGCTTCAGTGTGGTGTCACATCTCCTCCTTCTCAGCCTCCTCACAGCCATGATGAGTGACACACAGTGGAGGGTTGCACAAGAGCGAGATGAGCTCTGGAGGACCCAGGTGGGTATGGAAAATCCTAGATAGCTTTGAGGGATTGTTTGCTGTATTGTATTTAATGATTCTTTACAATCTACTGTGGGTCCTTTGTAGGTGGTAGCCACCATTCTGATGCTGGAACATCGCCTGCCAAGGTGTTTGTTTCCAAGGCTGGGCATGTGTGGTCTGAACTATGGCCTGGGAGACCGCTGGTACCTCCGGTAAGGAAGACAAGCATACTAGACAATAAAATGATGTTTATATTGTTATTATTCTAATTTCTTATTGTTAACACAACAATAATTTTTATAAATATATAATATGATAATCTTCCAAGAATAACCATATTATCACATCATGACACTATGATAATCAATAATAATCATAATATTGTCATCCTTGTGTCTGTGTTGGTTTTCTCAGAGTTCTTCAGTTTCCTCCTATACAACAATTACAGAAGATGAAGAAGAAAGAATACATTTAACAATTATCTCTTCTGACACTGTATGTATTTCAGAGTGGAGGACCGCAATGACCAGTTTATGCAGAAGATCAGACGCTACGTTAACTTGTTTGCAAAAAATGACGATTCGGAAAATAAAGAGGAAAGTCAGAAAATTGACACAACAAATGAAGCAGCGGACACAAATGGCATACAGAACGACAGCTTAAATGGCAACAGGAAGTCACTTCTTTGCTGGCAGATTATCCGCAACAGCCTTCTGGGATTAGAGCTAGAGAATGAAGAGAATTTGAACTCTCAACCGATGAGACCTGTTTGAGAGATAAACATGTGTTGAAAGGATATAGATTTTGTACAAATTCTAATCATTTCATTATTTTATTGAGTGAATACTACTTTAAATTGACAAATCACATCACATAGAAAAACTGTGGGCTAGAAAGGGTTTATTACAAAAGTGAAAACAAAACAGTAGACTTTGAAATGGAATCATTTTAAAGACATTGTCACTGCATATATTTAAAGGCAGCTAAATTGGTATATATTTAGTTTTATAATATATTCTGCAAGTAAGATTTTATTGAAATCAATGCAAGGTATAAGTGCAATTAAAAGACTTATAATTTACAAGTATAACAAGCACAGAGTCACTTTTAATGAATTTTCTTATTATTTCAATCATGAAAATGTGTGTAGCATGTCTACTTAATTGTGCATCACAGAATGGGATACTTTCTTGTACTGGTTCTGTATGTGGCAGTATTTATAAACTGCTTTTGTAAAAGGTAAGTGAAGGAGTAAAATGATATTAAAGGCAAACATAGCAGACTTATTTGATGGTTAAGTTTGATCACTGTCCACTTTTAACCTTTCTGGCAGATGTACTTGTAGATCACATGATGGATATAAATACCAGTTGTTCAACACTGTCCATGTAGCAATGCACAGGAGCCAATTATAAAACAAACAACACAAAAACATAAACACTTAAGTAGGAATATCTGTATTCGTGCTTCCTACAGATACAAGTCAACTGTTTAGATAAATATCAAGTCAAACATTAGAATTGGGTAGTAAAATCATTTAAGTTTATCCATAGTGTGATTGTTGGTGCTGATTTGAGTAAGTCTCTGAGACTTTCACACACAACTTGAGTTTGCCCATAATCCATTGAGCTGCAGTTTTGTCAGAAGAAACATCTCATGTGTAATGAGTGAGTTAAGTAAGATGTGATATTGAATTACCTTGAAATAAACTGTAGTTAAGTACAATATTTTTTAAATGAATTACATTTGTGGCAACAGATTTTTTGAAAAAGGGTGTGATGATAAAGTGTCCACAAACATTTATATAGCTATATAGTGTAGCATAAACGTGTTCTTTGTAATGTTATGAAGCATTCAATATTATATAATTTTATATAATAGACATCTTCTGAAAAGGATTGGATGATAGTTTGGAGTTAACTGTGGGTTCTGTGTTGGTGGGAGTCACCAGTTATTTTATGCTGTACAACTTACAATCTTTTCATTATATTTCATTATATTTTAAGTAATGTAGTGAACAATCACATTTTATTCTATTTGAAAATAAATCACTGTAAAAACAATAATGGTTTTATATTATAAAGGGATAGGGTTAGGATAATACATTCTACAAACTTTCTTAGTGCAAATATGGTTTATTAGAAATCAGTGCAAAATGATTCTGTAGCCTTTCAACTAAAAGCAGTGCAGCTTATAAGTGAATGCACTTGTTTCATTTTCTCAGTCATGAAAAATACATAGCATGTCTACTTGATTGTGCATCACAGAATTGGACTATTTCATGTGCTGGTCCTGTGTTTATTGCTATTGCATTTGCATATTGCATGTGAACTGCATTTGTTAAAGTTAAGTAAAAGAGTAAAATGAAGATATTAAAGGCAAACATACATAACAGATATATTTGATTGTTATGTTTGATCTTTTTCCACTTCTAATATTTCTGGCAGATGTACTGGGAGATTGCATGACAGGGGTATGAATGCCAGCTGCTTGAGTTTATCCTTCCATGTAGCAGTGCACAGTGGTCTTTAGGCTTTTCGGGTCGCTTACTGGTGGCCCAGAAGCTGCCAATAAAAAAAGTATTTAGATACAAAAGCACATACACCATCTTTCCACTTTATTGGGAATACCTGTACCCCTGCTTCCTTATTCAAATATCCATTTACTCAATCACAGCACATCAGCTATGATGGTGTTATTAAATAGCTATTACTGCTGGGTTAAGAAACACTTCACTCACCAAAACTAGCAAACAGCCTGCCTGCATGTGGTGAGAAACTAAGCACTGATGACTCACCTCATAGTTAGTGTGGTATTGTCAATCCATATCCACTGTTGTTCTGTTTCTGCATAATGAAGCCCAATCCAGAACAGCAGACCTCGACGCATACTTAGATATGACTACATTAATAAAGACAGAATTTGTAACAGTAAGATATACATCATAATCTGTCATAACAGCAAAGTACTTTAATAGTGATACACATTTTGTTTTCCTTATTTAGAGGTTGATTTTTACCTGCACTGTTTCATTGTGGACAACAGCCAGGTCTCCACCCCGATCCTGACACGCCTTTCTGCTCTCCTGCCAGTTTAGACGCTCCTTGGATTTGAAGTAGCAGGAGTTCTCAATTTTTAACCAGCCCCTCCCACAGTGAAAGCACTGATACCCTGACAAACATAAACATAAATAATTCACAAAAAACAGGGTAACTGAACCTCATTAAATAAAGTATTGACTAAAAATAAAGATCATTAAAAGTGATTGTGAATATCAAGACGTGATAATGTTTGACCTTGGTTTCGGGGGTAATCGATCTGCACAGGGACTTCAGACATCTGGATGGACTGACATTCTTGTACTGAAGTATGGGCATTAGGAGAACAGATTATTCCACAAAATATGAATTTTTCTTTCAGACAGAAAACGTATTATTTATAAATACATATTATTGTCAGGCTGCTGACGCGGAAGCCGATATAATCCAATCATTGTCCTTTTATTTCACGAGGGGGCCGTGGCAGGGAGATCCCTGACAATTATTTATACATACATAAATATGTATGTTTAATTCATCTAGTGGCAAGAACCTTAACTCACTCCCTAATAAAATGCAAACAAAATACATTTCAACAAATGAAACAACTGCAGACAAACACTTGCGCTTTACACTGTTATTTTACAAAAAAAACCGCTCCAACATTTGTTGAAGGTTATGCTGTCTCAGGTTTTATATATATATAAAACCAGCCAGTGCACTCTTAGTGCCGGTCCCAAGCACGGATAAATGGGGAGGGTTGCATTAGGAAAGGCATCCAGCGTAAAACATGTGCCAAATCAAATATGCAGATCACAAACCTAAATTCCCTACCGGATTGGTTGAGGTCTGGCTAACCAAGGACCGCCACAAGTATTATTAGCCAAATAGTGTACCGGTGGAAATTGGGCTACTGTTGGCCAAAGGAGGAGAAGGAGAGGAGGAACATGTCTACAAAAACAGCAGAGAGTTGAGGGGGGGAGTGAGTTCTCTGATATGATGGAGCAGAGAAAGGTAGATATATTGTGTGTTCAGGAGACCAAGTGGAAGAGGAGTAAGGCCAAGAACATTGGAGGTGGGTTTTAACTGTTCTACTATGGTGTGAATGAAAATAAAAATGGTGTAGGATGGAAATGGCAGTGGCAAATACTTATTTTAAGAAGGAGGATCATAGGGTGATGTATAAGAGTGGAGGAAGGTGCACACAGGTGGACTATATCCTATGCAGGAGATGCAACCTAAAAGAGATTGGAGACTGTAAGGTGTTGGCCGGGGACAGTGTAGTGAGACAGCTTAGAATAGTGGACTGTAGGATGGTTTTGGAGGTGGAGAAGAAGAGAAGGAGAGTGAGGACTGGAAAAAGAAAAAGATGGTGAAAACTGAAGGAGGAAGACTATAGTGGGAGATTCAAAGAAGAGGTCAGGAAGAGAGACATCTAGAAAGGTACTTGGTGTGACATCTGGAAATAGAAAGGAAGACAAAGAGACAAATTTGGATAAGCAGAAAGATGAGAAAAGTAGGCAGAAGTACAAGGAGGTGCAGCAGCAGGTGAAGAGGAATGTGTCTGAAGCAAAGGAAAAGGCATATGAGGAGCTGTATGAGAAGTTGGACACTAAGGAAGGAGAAAAGGATTCATACCGATTGGCCAGGCAGAGTGACCGAGCTGGGAAGGATGTGCTACAAGTTAGAGCAATAAAGGATGCAGTAGGAAATGTGTTGACTAGTGAGGAGAGTGTGTTGGGAAGAGGAAGGGAGTATTTTGAGCAGCTGATGAATGAGGAAAATGAGAGAGAGAAGGTTGGATGATGTGGAGTTAGTGAAGCAGGAAGTGTATAGGAAGTGAGGGCAGCGATTAAGAGGATGAAGAGTGGAAAGTCGGTTGACCCAGATGACATACGAGTAGAAGCATGAAATTGTTTTGTAGAGATGATAGTGGAGTTTTTATCAAAGATTGTTTAACAAGATTCTGGAAGGTGAGAGGATGCCTGAGGAATGGAGAAGGAGTGTGCTGGTAGCTTATTATTTTAAGAATAAGGGAGATGCAGTAGAGACCTGCAGTAACTACAGGGGAATAAAGTTGATTAGTCACACCATGACGTTATCGGAAAGAATAGTGGAAGCCAGGCTGAGAGGACAATCTGAGAGCAACAGTATGAGATGCTGAGAAAGAGCACTATGGATGTTTTTTGTAACATCTGTTACAATTACAGTATTAAAAATGTAAGGTACATTTAGAACAGATCAAAAAGTGTGATTATGTTGTGATCAATTACGAGTTAAGTCATGACAATTATGCGATTAATCGCAATTTAATTTTTTAACTGATTGAATTATATATATATATATATATATATATATATATATATATATATATATATATATATATATATATTATGATGCCACAGATATAGAAACCATCAATATTATAAATAATATACAGAAACGCAGTATAACAGCACTGCATCACAGACAAGATTCTCAAGTATATCTTCAATGAGAATGAATGCCATTACTAAAGCAAGAAACATACACAATTCAATAACGCTCCACAATGTAGCCACAGCTGCCCCACCTGCATACATAATCTTTAGCTGAAGCATTCATATTAACCTCATAAAAATGACTCTGGGATTTCAATGCATTTTTGTGAAGTTTTCTGCATTTTTCAGAGCAGTTTTCCTGGGGATTTGAAATTAATTAAAATTGTGTTTTTGTGCAAATTCTACAGAGAAGAAATCGTAAAAGTATAAATAGTTCGTGAAAAAGATAATCAACTGTTTTAAACTGTTTTGACTGATCTTTCCTCACAATGTCCTTTTTCTTGAAAAGTCAGTATAGTACATGTCCTTTTCTTAAAATTATTTGTTTTTTAATGTGCTTTTCTTTACTTGAATGTGGTTGGATGTCAGGGCCAGCAAGGCCTTCTCTGGCTTTGTCAAAGATAAGGTTCATTCTTTATTAGTTCATGTTAAGTGCATGCCTTTATTTATCATTAGTATACTTTTAAGTAAATATTCAGTATTCAGGTATTAGTGCATAATTATTTATTTACGGTTATTGTACTGTATTCCTGTATTAAGTGAAGGCTGGTGGAGGTCGTTTTTAATGTAACACCAGCACTAGTCTAGTGCCAGTAACAAGCAGTAACAAGCATTAATCTATAACCATTATGACTGTACTTACACTTTATGGCCAAAGCAAGAACCACAGCCAGTAAGATTAATGAGAGAATGATGAAAACAGCAGAAATCCTCTGGTACAGACGAACTTGCCTGTAAACATCTAAACATAACCAGGAATAAACAGTTAGTTAAAACTTATGGCATGTAGAAAAATCGCAATCCAGTCGGTGTATGGAATTAGTTTACATCTTTTATCCGTAAAATAGATTCGTCCTTTGATTTGTTTCCCCAGACAGACAAAAGTCAATGTATAAATGTATAAATGTATTGAATATTTTTAAACCTTCAATGGATCAGAACACAAAGAGTGGATGCTAAATTATTTAAGATTTATTTGTCATATTTTTTTAATAAATAATGACTCTGGTCTGTCATGCTCCAAAAAGGAAATATCATATCAAAATGATCACAATAAAAGTCAATTATATGACTCATGCTACGCAATATGGACAAAAGTTTATGGACTCCTGACCATTAGCTTCGTATGGGATATTTTTGAATATCCCATTCCACATTTAGTCCTCGTTTGCTCTTATAATAACCACCTTTGTTCAGATGTACCACTAGATTTTGGAGTGTGTCATTAGTAACATCAGGTACTGACATTGGGTGTTGCGGCCTGGGGTGCTGTCAGCGTTCCAATTCATCCCAAATGTGTTCAGTAGGGTTGAGGTCACTCCCTATGTAAACCATATTTTCACGGAGCTGTCTTTGTGCACAGGGGCATTGCCATGCTAGTCCAAGTGAAAGGAAAATTGCGTTGTAAATTTTCCAAATGTCATTTGTCCCCATATTGATAAAGTTTATATATTGAGTGTGTGATTTACTTGTTTAATTTTAGCTTTATTCTGAGCCTGGCAAACCAAAACCACTATTTCAATTCATTACATAAAAAAAACTGACACATGAACAGATACATACTTTCTTTTAAATCATTACTTTTTGTGTTCAAATAAGTGAGCAAGAAACAATCGTTTGAGTTGAAATGATTTTATAAGCTTACTTGCATAGATTGCAGAGTGATGCATCACAACACAAAATTATTTGCAATAATCATAACAAAATTACATCTAAATGTTATAGCATGCCGCCCAAAAGCACAAGTGGCCCCTTCATTGCTTGTTTGGAGAGGAAATATTTATACATTCCCACTTTGTGCCATGTGTTCATGATCTATTGACACCACCCATTTCCTGGAATTGTTTCCTCAATGAGTCCATATTTCTTGTTACATAGCACTATTAGAAAGAAAGAAAGAAAGAAAGAAAGAAAGAAAGAAAGAAAGAACTGTGTACTTATTTGAAAGTTAGTCTGAATTAATCATTAGGTATAAACATAAAGATATTTATAAATTAATTTATATTATTTGCATCATTTTAAGTGTTTACTTAGCCTTTTAACAATTTTTTTTTAAATCAGATCTAATAAAGACTTTTATTGATTGACTTATTTTAAATTTAACATGATGTACTCATTTTATGAATTAATTATATTTTTCATTTAATCAGTGAATCTTTTTTTTAAGTCCTTATACATGGGGAGGGTTGCGTTAGAAAGGGCATCCAGCGTAAAAACACGAGGTTTGACAGCCGCCGAAGGGGCGTGGCAGGGGGATTCCTGAGCCATCTCCACCACGGAAACCCGGACTGGCACGAGGACCTTGGTGACGACCGGAGGCTGGGTGGAGCATTCAACGGGGCTTACGGGCTGGAAGATCTCCTGGACTCCATGTTGACCGGGAGCGGAACGACACCCTTGGTGAAGCTCAAAGACCGAGTGACGCCCTCCGCAAGGTTCATAGGCGTGAGATCGCCCTCTGGGGAGCTCAGGGGCGAGACGTCGCCTTGGGAGGAGCTCACGGGCCATATGTCGCTCTCCGGATGCGGGACGTCGTCTGCAGAGGTGTTGAGGTCTGTGGGGCGGCCCTTAGCGGCGTCTGGGACCGCACCATCGCGATTGGGTGGCTCTAGAAACGACCTGGGGTTGTCAGACGGGTCTTGGACGGCAATGGAGCTCTCCACAGGGCCTCCACCCACTACTTCATCCTCGGAGAAGTCCAGCAGAGCGATGGTGCCTCCACCAAGACCTGGGCTGGTGTCTTCACTCTCTGAAGGCCTTGGGACTGCCAGGCCATTCTTACATGCACTTGGAGGCTTGATGTCACCTCCAGCATGACTTGCAGATGAGACGTCGCCATCGGAGGATGTCAGGAGCGAGACGTCGCCGTCGGAGGAGCTCAGGAGCGAGAAGTCGCCTGGAGAGGGGCTCTGAAACGGGACTTCGCCCGAAGAGGAGCAGCGTGCCATGGCTTCACCCGAAGAGGAGCTCAGTGACGTGGCTTCACCTTCAGGGAGACTGTGAGGCGATCCGTCGCCTTCCCTTTCGCGGCCAGGCAGCGGTTCGAGTTCCCTTTCACGGCCAGGCAGCGGTTCGACGTCCCTTTCGCGGCCAGGCGGCGGTTCGACGTCCCTTTCGCCATCCTGGAGCGGAGCAGGGCTCTCGGGGAGACTCTGGAGCGGAGCGGAGCTCGCCTGGAGACCTTGGAGCATAACTGAGCTTGCCTGGAGACCGTGGAGCGGAACCGAGTTCGACTGGTGACCTTGGAGCAGAACCGAGCTTTCCTGGGGGTTCTGGGGTGGAGCCGAGCTCTCACGGATTCTCTGGAGCAGAGAGGAGCTCTCACGGATTCTCTGGAGCTGAGAGGAGCTCTCGGGGACGCTCTGGAATGGAGAGGAGCTCTCGGGGACGCTCTGGAACAGCGAGGATCCTTTGGTGGAGACCTGGAGCGGAGTGGAGCTCTCCTGGAGGACCTGGAGCAGATCAGAGGTCTCCTGGAGAACCTGGAGCCGAGCGGAGCTCACATGGAGGTCCTGGAGTGGAGCTGAGCTCTCCTGGAGAACCTGGAGCGGAGCGGAGCTCACATGGAGGTCCTGGAGTGGAGCTGAGCTCTCCTGGGGACTCTGGAACAGAGCTGAGCTCTCCTAGGGACTCTGGAACGGAGCTGAGCTCTCCTGGGGACTCTGGAACGGAGCTGAGCTCTCCTTGAGACCCTGGAGCGGAGCCAGGCTTTTCTGGAGGTCCTGGAGCAGGGTGGAGATCTGCAGGAGGTCCTGGGGCGAAGCGGAGCCGTCCTGAAGGGCCTGAAGCAGGGTGGAGATCTCCTGGAGGTCCTGAGGCTGAGCGGAGCTCTCCAGGAAACTCCGGTGCGGAACGGCACTCTCGGAAGCATTGGAGAGGTGATGGAGATCCGCCGTGATCATCCCAAGTTCCCTGGTGAGAAGCTGGATGAACCGGGCACATGAGCCGAACTCGCCTCCAGCCGCGCTCCACAACTCACTGGCAAGAGAGAGGGATTCCCCAGACAGTAGAGAAATGTGGAGCGCGATCTTCGCTCTTTCTGTCGGGTAGCTGGACGAATTCGACTCCACATAACGATCCACGCTCCGTAAAAATCCACCCCATTCAGCTCTGTCGCCGGAGAAGTGAGCCGGGAAATCCATGACGTCAACACGGGGGCGTGGTGCTGCCGCGCGAAGCGGCAGCGGATTTCCGGGTTTTCCCGGGGGCGGAGCTTGGCGGTCGCTTCATCGCGGCGGAACGAATCCTGCCTTCGAGGTTCGGATCGCGCCGGGACCACGGTGGTAATCCGATCATGTCCTTCTTTTCTTTTCTTTTTTTTCCTCTCTTTTCTCTTTTCTTTTTTTTTTTTGCCCCCCCTTTTTCAGTCCTTGTATTCCTATTCAGGGGTCCGTTATTCTGTTAGGCGGCAGTGATGGAGGCGGAAGCCGAATCACCAGCAAACAGAGCCCACATAAGTCCCGAACTGACGAGAGGCATTCCGTAAATATAATCCAAAAGGGGTGCGCGAGCGGGGAAGCGCAGCGCTGGGCAGCAACGGGAAAAACATAGCTCAAGCAGCGGGTGCGTAGACAGCAGTACCGGGCAGAGCGGGGTAATCCGAGATGCGCTTCGGAAAGAAAGCGCAGCCGTGAAAAGAGTGAGGAGTCCGAGAGGAGAAGGTACATAGCGGGATACGCACACGCGAACAAACATACCACCATGAACCTACAATAACGGACAGGGAGTGTGGGTGAATGTGGGGTTTATATAGGAGCTGGGAATGAGCAAGTGAAATGAGCCTCAGGTGTTCTCCATGAAGCCCGATTGCGAGCAGCTCCGTGCGGGCAGGGCACTCACGAGAGAAGGAGCGAGTGCCCCGCCCGCGCGGAGCGGGCGGGGCACTCACGAGAGAAGGAGCAAGGTGCTTCGGGGAATGCCGAGGTTTGACAGCCGCCGAAGGGGGCGTGGCAGGGGGATTCCTGACAGATACTTTTATACATTTATTTATTTAGACATAGAAAATATGGTAAGCAAAAACTAAAATGTACCAATATTAAAAATTAGCAAATTTCTTGTTATATTTAACATTATGTAAAATATGTTTTATACCAGCATTTGAACTGTGTCAGTTGATAAGAATATAAATTAAAGTGATTACCTTCATCTTCTTTTGAATTCTTCAGTTTGTTGTATTCATAAGTCTCTTCTTTTTTTGCCTCTATTGGTTTTTCAGCTTCTAGGTAAAGGAGTAGCAGGTGACCAAGTGGTTTATATTTGATAAATTTTGATGAAAATGTTGGGCACATTAACACATTCAGGAATCATATTCAATCAGTAGGTTTATCCATCATCAAATAATCATTAATTGAGTGCAAAATGCAAAATGCTGTAAAATCCAAATTGTCTTTATTACCCTCCTCTTCCCTTTTTTCCTTTTTTTGCATTCTTACCATCTTGTTCTTCTCCTGGAATAAGCTCTTTCATCTCCACCATAGTCATTTTCCTTGCGTCCACGGTCTCTTGCGTTCTGCACTGATCTTGTTTCGTTTTCGTTGTACATGAACAATGTTGAAAAACAATGTAATCAGTCTTCAGTCCCCAACGTGTTTTAAATCCAGTCCATTACTTCACACATCCTCTACAACACAGCCAATTCTTTCCTACTTTCACTACTTCATTGTTCTTCTACTACTGACCTATGTAAATTGCACTGTTTATTTTACTCTTAAAATTGTCAAGTTTCCAAATATAAAGGGATTGGGGGGGGGGATGTTTTGCAATAGGAAATGCTTTGTGGATGGAATAAGTGGGGAATAGACAGATTGGTTCAAGCTGACAGAACAGCTACAGATAAATAATCACAACTAACCACTCTGTACAATTACAGTTACCAAACATTTGAAGACTGGAAAAACATTGCCTGGTCTGATGAATATGGATTTCTACTGAATCAAAAAGTGGTAAAGTCAGAATTTGGCACCACAGTCCATGTTGTTGCTGGTGAGAATGTTTTCTTGGCACACTTTTGGCAGGATCTGGGAGAATTCTTTTTGATGGTGCTTCCATTTTTTGCCTTCAATTGCCAACACTGGACCCCTTCTCCTTATCCCCCAGTCCCTAAATGCAGGGCCTAGCCTTTCGAGCCACAATGCTCCAAACCCACACCATACAAATTATTTGCAACCTTTCATAAAGAATGTCACACATATAATAATTGTTGCAAAATTACCTGAATTTAAGCATGTACACATATAATGTATATTAAACTTTCATAATTTTGCAGCCCCTAACTGGTTGCACTCTAGGTGATCATCTAGAAACTGTGTCCCTGATGTTTTCTACCTGCCCTTTGTTGGTGCTGTGTGTATTTAAGTTACCCTCTTTGCGTTAGTTCTAATTGTTTAGTTGATGCCCTGATGTCTTTCTGTTCGGGTGTACTGATGTTCACTGTTCAAGGTTATATGTTGTTATATTGCTGCTTGGGGTTTTTTTTTTGTTTGTTTGTTTTTTACCTCTATGTATTTATATTTTGCTGTTTGCCATTTTAGTTTTTCATGACTTTAAAAGCTAATAATATGGACTTGTCACTCTCAATTACATTTGCATGTGGCTTTGAATACCTTCCTATGGCAGGCTGCCAGAGTCCCTGCCACTCACTCGTGTGGCCTGGGTTCAAAACCTGGGTCTGACTTTGGGGCAATAATACCAAGCATCACTACAATGCCACTTATTATGTGAGTATTTTTGCTGGTCATGTGCATCCCAGCTTGGCCACAATTTACCATGTTTCTACAACTTGATTGGAATCCACCTGTGGTAAATTCAGTTGAATACAGACTGACCAGTCCCTGACCAGTGTGTATTGGCACAGCTAGGTCAAAAAAATGGAGGGGCCAGGAGTGGCACTGAGTTCAAGGTTATAAAACCGGACAAAGGTCAGCAGGGTGGACCAGCCCGCAGCATTGCAGATGTCTTGGAGGGACACTCCAGAGGACCAAGCTTTCGAGGCTGCCACACTCCGAGTTGAGTAAGCTTTGACCCCGAATAGAGCAGGGAGACCAGAGGACTCATAAGAAGATGCACTAGCATCAATTATAGATCTGCTCACAGTCTGCTTGTTAGCAGGGAGGCCTCTCCTCAGACGGGTGTAGCAGACGAGCAGCTGATCTTCATTTCGTCCAGGGACCCGTCCTGTGGACGTAGATGTCCAGGACGCAGCCGGTTCAGCTTCTCCTGGTCTGGGGCCTAGAACAGAGGAGGGTAGAAAGCCTGTAACCTAACAGGTCGTGGGACGACTGAGGGTACCTTGGGGATGTAACCCATTCTAGGGTACAAAAAGCACTGGCCTTACCTAGAGTAAACTCCAGAAAGGAGGGGGCCACAGAGAGGGCCTTTAAGTCTCCGACTCTCTTTAGAGAGCAAATAGCCAATGTGAATGCAGTCTTAGTTGTGAGGTGCCTTCCAAATGCCTTGGCCAAAGGCTTGAAGGGGGCCTCACCCAGGGACTCTGGGTCACACCAGGGTCCTCCCTCTTCAAAAGGAATCTCCCAGGGTGGGTGTTCAAGGAAGGCTACCAGATCCTAGCGGGGTTGGAGGAGTAAGGGAGAACCAGAGAGGACAGTGAAATGTCTCTCGAGATGTGAACAGGTCCACCTGAGCTTTGCCAAACCTCTCCCAAATCTGCTCCACCACATGAGGATGGAGGCGCAATTCCCCGGGTCTTAACCCCTGTCTCAACAGGGTGTCTGCTGCTTCGTTCAACTGGCCCAGGATGTAAGCTGCTCTCAAGGAGAGGAGCTTCCCCTGGGACCACAGGAGGATCTGGGCATGAGCGCAGACCCCCCTGATGGTCTGGGAGAAATGCTTCAATGCTAGAAGCATGGCCAGCATCTCTAGGCAATTGATGTGCCATAGTAGATGGGGCCCTTACCATAGACCTTGGGCACTCATGACCGCTTCCCACCCCATGAGGGATGCATCCGTCCTAAGCGTGACGCAACGAACAGGAAGGGGCCTCTCCCAGCACGGGGCCTCAAGACAGAACCCCGGGATCTCTCCAAACATCTAAGGCACGTAGCCATTGCCAAATAACCTTGATCGTACATAGGGGGTTGCCCTTCCGTGAAAACCCATGTGTCCTGAGCCACCACTGAAGGGGTCTCATGTACAGGATGACACTGGACGCAGCTGCCATAAGCCCTAGCAGATTCTGGAACTGCTTGACCATGAGTGGCTGTCCTCCTCTGACCTTCCTGACGGCCGTAAGGATGGACACAATGCGGGCAGAGGAGAGCTGCGAGCGCATTGTGGTCGAATCTCATATGACGCCGATATAAGTGGTTCTCTGTGATGGAGAAAGCACACTCTTCCCGACATTCAGTAGAAACCCCAGAGCCTTAATGTGAGCAAGAATGACATCTCGATGCTAGACTACTACTACTACAGCTAACTTCTCTGGTCGAGCTAATATCAACCAATCGTCAATAGAACTGAGGATGCGGATACACACACTTCGTGAAGGTGCAGGGTGAGAGGGCAAGGCCAAATAGAAGAACCCGATACTGGTAAGTAACCCGGACTTTCTGTCTGATGGAGGGACCAAGACTCCATCCCCAGGAGAGTGCGTACTTCTCATTTCAAGACCAGAGCCTCGGTCCCCACCAGAGTGGGAAGAAACCCGTCAAAGCAGGGCGGTCGAGACCCGAATTGAATTGAATAGCCTCGCTCTACAGTGTGCAGGACCCACTAAGATACGTCCGGCAGAGCTTCCCAGGCTGCCAGGTAGTCCCTTAAGGGTATCAGTCTCTAGAGACTGACCACTGGTATGCCTAGAGCTGGAACAACGCCCTGATGTGGCCCTAGGAGCCTCAAAGGAGGCAGCACGTTCTCCTGGACCACTATAAGACCTGATGGAAACAGAGGAGGATGCTCGCTGAAGCTAGCCATGCCCTGAAGCACATTCTGTGGCAGGGTTAACAGACCAGGTCCTTGAGGGTGCGAGTAATGCGGTGCAGCGCACCCTTATGGTCAAATCCCCAGAACGTCCTATGTCAGGAAGCCCTCCTATTGAAAATTACAGTCCTCATATCTGCCACTTCCCGGGGCTTCGACTCAGAGCGCCATGCAGGATCCCTGACAGGGGACGTGCATGACGCAACGCTCTGTTTCTGTGCCTCCCGATGGGAGTTGCTGGGTTGATCTTCGTCCGGGACCTGGACACCTCAGTGTGCACGTTGGGAAAGAACGGGAGACCCCCGACGTGGATGTTGTGATGCTGGCGGTTGAAAGTGCTCGTCTAGCTGACTGGATGGAGGGGCTCTCTGCTCATCGGCCCGGCCAAGCTAGATCAATCTTGGCAATGGCACGGGCACAACCTCCATGAGATTCTCGACCTCGGTGTCACTCAGAGGAAGAGAGGCGGAGCTGCATGCCCTTTTCACAGAGGAAGAAACCGCTACACAGCATGCATCTCAAGCCTGGGAACGAGTGCTCGACCAGGCAGGTAAGGTTGGAGATAAGAACAAGCCCATCTAGAAACCCTCTGCAAGGTCCATCTGCGACCCCCAAGAACTGCCATGCCACTCTGCCTCGGCAAGAGAGGGGCCAGAACCCCGAAAAGTGAGGGCACCCGCCGCGAAGAGTGCCCAACGGGAGCGGAGCAGTTGAACAGACATGCGAGCCGAGTGCTCGCAGTCGGCTCCCTTGAGAACTGACTTAGCATGCTCTGCTCCCAAGCAAGCCACACACAAGCTGTGCGTATCCATATATATGATGTACGTATATTTTTTATCACAAATGTACAGATCTATTACAGGTTTATATAAGATCTAAAACACTTATAAAGAACAACTTATTCATTTTTATCACCACATTATCTGTGTAAAGCTGCTTTGAGACAATGCTCATTGGTAAAAGCGCTAGACAAATAAAAATAGAATTGAATTGAATTGAATTAAATTATTTGCTTTCTTAAAATTTTAAATTAAAGTTTTATAAATTTGCTATCAAATTGTTTAAATAAAAAGGTCCTTGGGTGAAGTTACTCTGTGTTTGAAAGTCTTCATTTTAGTTAAAGTGAATGGAAACTGTAATTCTATGGCGCTTCAAAATTTGTGGCAACAAATTAAGAAAAATCACACATGGGTGGGATGATCGGGTGTCCACAAACCTTTGGCCATATAGTGTAACATTAACGTGTTCTTAGTAATGTTATGTAGCATTCAGTACTTCATAGTACATAAGCAAGCGATAGTTAGAGGTGTAGAAGTTGTAAATGGAGCTCCATCTCCTTCACTCCATCAAGTGATTTGCAAAAACAGCACTGTGCTATAAGCCGAAGATTCTCCGATGGTAAGTATGGGATAATATGTACTGTTTATATCAGCTCAAGGTCATGTGATTGAGTGTGACGGCCCTCCACACATAAATAAACTCTGCAATAAACACTCACAATGGAATTACCAATTGGGCATCAATGCTATTTTTAAGAACATGTAGGACTCCAAGTCAGCAGTATCAACTAAAGATGCCTTTACCAGCAGCAAATCCAGTTTTTATGCCTCATATAAGTATAAATAATATTTCAAACAGAAAGGAGCTATTGAAGAAAAACCTCAGACATTTGATTCTATCCATCACTTATTGGCAGAGGCATAGCGAAACTGCAATTTCCTTCAGACAGCTTTGATAGGGCTGGATATAGTTCTGTTTCATGTCAAGATGATTGTTCGGAGTAAACTGTGAGCTCTGTGTTGTTGCTAGCCACCAACACCAGTCAGATGTAAAATCACTGGATGTCATCATATTTTTAATCAAGGTTAGGCATTTGTTGTGAGAACTATGGCCTGAGAGAACACAAGCATGGTGGCTAATACATATTATAATCATGACCATATCTCACACACCATGTTTTATGCAGTTCATTACTGCATTAGAATGAACACGTCACAGTTCATTTGGCACTATTTATTTCAGAGTTTCACCAGTTTATGCAGGATCAGATGTGTTGTCAAAATGTGATGACTCAGACAAGAAAGGGGAATTGAGAGAAACAACCAAACACCCAGAATACACAAAAAGCATGCAAGATGCAGAAGTGCTTTCCTGGCAAATTTGTCACCACAGCCTTCTTAGTTTAAAGTATTTGGCTTTTTAATAGAGGAAATCTGATTGAAATGAAACGTGTTGGAAGTGTATAAATGCTTTAAAACTTTTATTATATTTCTTTATATTTTAAGTAAATACAACTTCATGAAGAACAATCACATTTTATTCTATATGAAATATGAAATTGAATCACTGTAAAAACAATAATGATTTTATATAATAAAGGCAGTTACATAGGTATACGTTAAGTTTAATACATTCTGCAAACTTTTTTTTTGTGCAAATATGGTTTAATAGAAATCAGTGCAAAATAATTCTGTAGCCTTTTAACTAAAAGCAATGCAGCATATAAGCAGAAAAAAAGTCAGTTTCAGTGAATGCACTTGTTTCATTTTCTCAGTCATGAAAAATACATAGCATGTCTACTTGATTGTGCATCACAGAATTGGACTATTTCATGTGCTGGTCCTGTGTTTATTGCTATTGCATTTGCATATTGCATGTGAACTGCATTTGTTAAAGTTAAGTAAAAGAGTAAAATGAAGATATTAAACGCAAACATACATAACAGATATATTTGATTGTTATGTTTGATCTTTTTCCACTTCTAATATTTCTGGCAGATGTACTGGGAGATTGCATGACAGGGGTATGAATGCCAGTTGCTTGAGTTTATCCTTCCATGTAGCAGTGCACAGTGGTCTTTAGGCTTTTCGGGTCGCTTACTGGTGGCCCAGAAGCTGCCAATAAAAAAAGTATTTAGATACAAAAGCACATACACCATCTTTCCACTTTATTGGGAATACCTGTACCCCTGCTTCCTTATTCAAATATCCATTTACTCAATCACAGCACATCAGCTATGATGGTGTTATTAAATAGCTATTACTGCTGGGTTAAGAAACACTTCACTCACCAAAACTAGCAAACAGCCTGCCTGCATGTGGTGAGAAACTAAGCACTGATGACTCACCTCATAGTTAGTGTGGTATTGTCAATCCATATCCACTGTTGTTCTGTTTCTGCATAATGAAGCCCAATCCAGAACAGCAGACCTCGACGCATACTTAGATATGACTACATTAATAAAGACAGAATTTGTAACAGTAAGATATACATCATAATCTGTCATAACAGCAAAGTACTTTAATAGTGATACACATTTTGTTTTCCTTATTTAGAGGTTGATTTTTACCTGCACTGTTTCATTGTGGACAACAGCCAGGTCTCCACCCCGATCCTGACACGCCTTTCTGCTCTCCTGCCAGTTTAGACGCTCCTTGGATCTGAAGTAGCAGGAGTTCTCAATTTTTAACCAGCCCCTCCCACAGTGAGAGCACTGATATCCTGCAGAAAAACAGCAGCTTTAAATACACCACTCACAGATAACAAAAATAAATATAAAGAATTCACACCAATGATAAAACAGGGTAAGTGAACCTCAGATCATTTAAAGTGATTGTGAATGTTAGGGTGTGATAGTGTTTTACTTGGGGTGTTATCAGATGTCATCACAGGCACTGCACATTGGCTGGACTTACATTCACGTGCTGAGGTTCAGGGCAACAAGAGAGCAGATTATAGAACAAAGTATAACTGTTTGTAAACAGAAGATGTATTATTAATAGCTACATATGGCAGCTTTTTGCCAAGTACTATTACAGACAATCTGATATAATTAAACAACAAATGTTTGTTTAATTTAGTAACTTTATATATATATATATATATATATATATATATATATATATATATTTGAAGTCATCATAGAGACTAGTTATGGCATGTTTTTTGCTACACCAAAAATATTTATACTAGTATAAGTATAAATTTAATTCCTAACATATATATGCAGTGATATTTTGCATCTAAATGCCTGGGTAACAAAATCATGTTCTGTGCTGTACAACGTTGTTTCGTTTGTGCGCCATCTTGTGGTAAAGCCAAAAAATGAAAAATGTTCGAAAGAGGTGCAAAATGGCAAACAAAACCGATAGCAAATCTTTTGCAACCTGGAAAGCTGGGAGTTTCCTTGATGGTTTTCGTTTGTTTGTTTGTTTGTTTGTTTGTTTGTTGTTTGCACTTTTCTTTTAAAAAAAAAAATACAGACATGCCTGGGTTTGTAGATCACGATGGATGCTAGTGATGCAGTTCATATTATACATTACATTTCTTCAAAAAAATGTTTAAAGAGCTGTTCAATCATCAGCAAAAAATTTGTTCAAATTTGACACTCTTCACACTCAACAGTATGAAAAAAAAAAAGAGCCAGCCTCATTTATTACACCAGCACTAGTTTGGTGACAAGGAGTCAGTAGCATGCTAAGTTCTAAGGGTGTACTTACACTTTATAACCAAAGCAAAAACCACAGCCAGTAAGATTATTGAAAGAATGGCAAGAACAACGGAAATCCTCTTGTACAGACGAACTTGCCTGTGAACATCTAAACATAAACAGAAATACAGAAAAACCATTAGTGCAAACCACGGCATGTAAAAACATCTTAAGCTAGTAAATGTGTAATTTAGAATGATAATGCACAGTTTTGCACCGAGCCTGAGTCTTGACTTTATTGCTGGATGAAATCCCTACTCTAAAACAGGAATAAAATGCTAATGGTGGCCAGCCATTTGAATAAATATTCTCATTTAAGATTAAATAAGCTGTTGAGACATAATGATTAGAAATATATTTGTGGTGGAAAACAGCAAGAGTCTTTAAATCGAAAGACCCCAATATCAATTTGCATAGAAATAGACTCTTGTAGAAAAAGACTGGTGTACTTTAGAAAATAAAGGAAGGACTATGATAGAAAAATACTGAAGCAACACCCCAAGACATCAGGCAGAAAGTTAAAACTAAGTCACAACGAACTTTGAAACTAAATAGCTTAAAGACAATAAAGTGTTGGAGTGTTGGAGTGACTATTAAAAAAATATAAATCATTAACCTGAATCTAATAGAGATTGTGGGTTAAAATAAAAAGTGTGCTTCGAAAACCTCAATGATTTACATGTTTACACACACCTAAACTACATGTTTACACACACACACACACACACACACACACACACACACACACACACACACACACACACACACACACACACACACACACACACACACACACACACACACACACCTAGTTGCTCCCAGGTGATAAATCTCCAGGTTAGAATCTCAGAATATCTCTTCATAACTCTCTGCTCTTCCCTTTAGCCACCGCTCACAACCTTGGGGTAACTATGGACTATGAACTGTCCTTCTCCACACATCTTACTAAAGTGACTCGTTCTTGTCGATTCCTTCTCTACAACATCAGAAGGATTCAACTATTTCTGTCCACACAGGCTGCTCAAGTGCTTGTTCAGTCTCTTGTCATTTGAAGACTGGAGACTACTGCAACTCTCTGCTGGCAGGTCTTCCCCCTGAACGCTATTGATCCAAAACACAGCTGAACGACTTGTGTTCAATCTGCCCAAGTTCTCCCACACCACCCCACTGCGGCGCTTCCTCCACTGGCTTCCGGTAGCTGCACTCATCAGATTCAAAACACTGATGCTTGCCTACAAAGCCAAAAATGCTCTAGCACCTTTTTACCTCAGAGACCGCATTTCTCCTCACACTGCACCATGCTGCCTGAGATCCTCCAGCACTGCTCAACTGGTTCCACCCTCTCTCAGGTTAAGAGGTAAGTATGCTCCCTTCACTTGATCTAGGAGACCCACCCTGTTCCATCATGACAATGCCCTTGTGAAGAAATGAACTTACAGGAGTCAAAGATCTTGAGTGACTTGCTACAGAGCTCAGACCTCAACCCTACTGAACACCTTTGGGATGAACTGGAATGTTTACTACAGCCCAGGACTCCTCACTCTACATCACTATCAAGACTTTATTATGCCTTTTGTCACTGAATGAGCACAAGTCTCCACAAGCACACTCCAAAATCTAGTGGAACATCTCTCAAAAGAGTGGAGGTTATTATAACAGCAAATGGGAACTAAATGCGGACTAGGATGTTTGAAAAGCACGTATGAAAAAGATCCCTCGAACTAACTTCTTACACATTCCGTGTCAAGCCTTCTTCAAGCTTGAGTCATCAAAATGTAGAAAAATAGAAAGTGAGATGGGGTGACTGAAACCGAAAACATGAAAGACAGAAAGAGAGTGTGAGAGAGCGCGAGCGAGCGAGAGAGAGAGAGAGAGAGAGAGAGAGAGAGAGAGAGAGAGAGAGAGAGA
>JAAIIK010000061.1:578808-599386 GCA_014706435.1 Silurus glanis | reverse complement strand
TATCTATCTATCTATCTATCTATCTATCTATCTATCTATCTATCTATTCATTTTCAAAAAGGCTTTTCTATTAAATAGTAGCAATCGTTCTCTACAATTTGGTTTAAAAAAACAGTATTATGACGACATAATATGTAGTCATTTTATTTCTACTAAATAAATTCCCACCAATCACCACAAGAGCATAACAAGGGGCGTGGTATCCCCGTGTGGGCGTGGCATCCTCCTTGTGGGCGGGGCCTTTCCAGTGGGAGTTTGTTTTAATCCTCACAAGCGTTACTGGCAGCCATTTTGTTTTAGGTGTTGACTCTCGACGTCGTGCCTTAAAACCGGCTTCGTTTATTTTCAGAGTTGTTTGTTGTAGTTGACAATATTTGTCGAGTTGATAGGATATCTTAAAGAGTTTTTTTTTGTGTGTATTTGGAAATATATTTTGATAAGACTAATATAGCCAGCCTGCTAACAGAGCTAAACTGCCCGCAGCAAAATGGCGACCAATACGACTCAACAGACCGCGACTGCGAGCTGGTAAAATTGTTCGCCTTATAAATAAATGCTTTTTATAGAGTATTGATTTTCTGTTCTGCATATTTTAAACGTTGCTAAATGTGTATTGCAGCTTCGCTAACGTACCGTACATTGGCGTTACATTAGAACCGAACTATGCTAGTAGTCATGCTACATGCTAGTCATGCTACATTTCGTTCAGCCCTCAAAATCTGCATCCTGTCTCTCAATAAGGGCCAGTTCATAGCTTGCTAGTCTGATCTGGAATTTTAGTTAGTTTTTACGATTGTTTATGAAGTAAACTAATTATAAGGGGGAAAAAAGGACTAATTATAAACTGATAGATTTTATGTTGCTTTCCATCTCCAGGCCTTATGGGGGCAGTACTGCAACAGATCCGCCTGTTCATGAAAATCCTGAGTGGGAGAAAGCGAGACAGGCGCTGGCCTCCATCAGCAAGAGCCAGAGCTCCACCAAGGCAGCTGCAAACAACCTCACCAGCACACAGGTTAAGCAGAGATTTAAGCCCCCAAAAACCATCACTGTTGAAATGTGTTTCGTACAATTGACTGTACAGTAATTAAACTTCAAGTCCACAACTCTACAGCACTTACTGACAACCACATCAGGCATTTTCAATTTACACAAAACGGATAGATAACTATCCATACTCGCCGGCAGGATCACTAGTTCAAGCCTCCCTTTCTTCATCAGATAAGATGCCTAAGAATTTTGTACACAAGCATTTTAAATAACAGTTTATTGGGGGGGGAACGCACCATTTAATGCATAGTAACTCTACTATAATCAGACTGCTTTACTGTGGTGTGTTGGATTAAAAAAATAAAGCACACCCAAAGGTTGTGTCCATTGTTTTCTGAATAATTTATCAATCTGTCATCTATTAATCCTTATTGAAATAAAATGCGCAGCTCTGGTGCTGTGTTTTAAAAAAGATATGGAATGTGGGTCAGGTATTCGGGTATGCAAAACTGTGTAGATTGTTTTAACGGCTTTTTGCTTGTTATTAGGCTGGACAGTATCAAGCAGCAGCGACTGACACTTCTGCAATGCAGCAGCAGCAACAACCATACTATCAGTGGTACCCACAGAACCAACAGCAGTATGCAGGATACACTTACCCCTACAACTACTACTACCACCACCCAGTGCCTCCGGTAAGAACAGATGATGGCGCCATAACTTTTAATTTGCTAGAAAAGCCTCTCTTGAATTTTTTTTTTTATATATATACAACTGCACAGTGGCTCTTTAATATAGTATATATTAAAATATTCAATGTATCCTAATAGAATTGTTCTGTAATTATTAGTATGGAGGAACATATCCCCCTGGTCAGTACGGCGTTCCTGGAGCTTACCAGCAACCGACAACTGCCTCCACACAGGTAATATCTGTAGTAGATAAGAATGATCCACCACATCGGTAGTATCTGCCCACTTTGGGGTTGTCTAACAGTTCTGTCTATCTCTGCCTGTTTTCTGACAGCACACTGGCATGACTGGATTGAAGGAGCAGACTTCTGGTTACCCATGTGAAGTACAGCCTCCGCCTCCTGATGTCCCCCAGCCTCCGCCACAAAGTCCCACAGGCACAGAGAAGCCTCCTCCTCCACCTCCCCCTCCTATACCACCACCACCCAACACTCAATATCCTCCACCGCCTTCCTTATATAACCCAAATGGTGCAATGCCTTATAGCTCTACTGACGCCAGTCCTGTGAGGAATTATGTGTATGGGCAGAATAGACCGGTTTACCAGGGTTTCCAGGCTTCATGCTACCAAACATCGCAGCAGGGCACAGCATCGGGCCCGTATGGAGGAGCAGGTCGAGGGGAAAGCAGCAAGAAAACCAATAATGGAAATGTGAACAAATGCGGGCAACAGATGTGGAACCGCATGAAACGTAAGTGTGCTTGGATTTATATTAAATGATAGACCTTGATGTAAGTTGATTTTTGTGCTATAATATGCAACTGGTGAGAAAAATCTTGTTACCTGTTTATTTGCTATCACATATGTTCCACATAACATAGCATATTCTGTCTCAACCCACAGAGGCTCCTGGAACGGGAAGTGTTAAATTTAACATCCAGAAACGACCATATGTAATGAGCAATCAGAGTTTTGGAGCTGGGGAGCAGGAAAATGGATTGTCCACCTCTACTACAACCACACCAACAACAACTGTGTCTTCGGCAACATCTGCTACAACTGCAGGAGGTTCCCAAACTGGGTGAGACTTGATGTATTCAGAACAACGCTAGATCATTTATTTTTTACTTTAGGAAATTAGAACAAAATCCTTAATGCTCCCTAAATGTAATGCACAGGAAAAACCTTCATTGAGCAAAGTAAGGGATTACATCTGTGTGTGTGTGTGTGTGTGTGTGTGTGCGCGCGCGCGTGCATATGTAGGCCTCAAGACTGGCCCCAGGCCATGAAGGAATATGTTCAGCGTTGCTTCACCGCTTGTGAGACTGAGGAAGACAAAGACAGGACAGAAAAGGTGCTAAAGGAAATTCTACAGAGCAGATTACAAGATGGTTCTGCCTTCACCATTGACTGGACTAGAGAACCTCTTCCAGAGTGAGGAGCCTCTCACCTTAGTATATTCTTGATGATGTTCTTTTATATTGTGGATGAAGGTGACGCATACTGTCTGTTTTCAGGGGGAAACCTAGGCAGTCCCGTTGGGAGGTGGCACCTCAACGCTCTCAAGACAACACTGCTGGCCGAGGGGGGGCCACTCGAGGTAGGGGTGGTGCTCGACTGGGCAACTACAGAAATGTGTTTTCTCAAAGAAGTCCCTCTTCCAGCTCATCCCGCTCATCTTCTCGTTCGCCTTCTCCTCATAGCCGTTACAGAGAGAAAAACAGACATCGACGCAGGTTACTAGAACCAAATTTGGTCATGCCATCATTCTTAAAAATGCATGTCTCAATGATCGTTTATTGTACTCGTGATGTGGTTTTCTCCTTGCAGTGATTCTGGCTCCCAGTCTGACAGCAGCATGTCGAGTGACCTCCGACCTCTCTCTCGCAGACAGCGGGGCGGAAGAGGTCGTGGGGAAGAGAGGGAGAAGGGGCGAGGAGCAGGAGGAGAGAGAGGCAGGGGGAGAGGAGGAAAAGGGAATCGAGGAAGAAGGTAAAAACTTGGAATATGATCTCACAACATGAGAGAGTAGATGTTTTTCAGGTGAAATTTTTTATTTTATTTATTTTTTTACCACTTTAAAGATGTTTTAAAATTAAGTAAAAAAAAAAAAAAAAAGATTAACATGTGTTGCCATTGTGTAAACGCTGCTAACTTGCATCTTCACGGGAAGCAGTCATTTTTATTTTTGAGTAAAATCCTGCAGTATTGTATTAACTGGTAAAGTGAATAAAGTGGTCTTTCTACATTAATTAGTGTGAAGACCGTACCTTATATTTATATGGTTGATGTTACAGTTACCAGTCAAGTCTAACGTGATGCTGCTTCTTTCTCAGGAACGACGATCTGACCGGTGTCTTCGGTAAAAAGCGGAAAGGTGGATCAGCGGGTCTGGACTTCCACGACCCAAACCGTGAGGCTAAGAAGCAGAGCCGGGCTGCACGATTCCACACCAAGCGCACTGAGCCACTGGTACTGAATATCAATGCCATTGAGCTCCCCAATGCCTCCCAGGAGGGCCTCAGCTGGGATGAATGCCCAATTGTGGGTACCTGCCAGGACATCACCAAACACTATCTGCGTCTGACCTGTGCTCCTGATCCTGCCACTGTCCGACCAGTGCCTGTAAGTTTGTCATCCTCTACACAGTATAATATTGACTAATGACAAGAAAAAAAGGCAATTAGCTATAAAATAAATAATTAGACATGCTGTTTTTAAGCACTTATTCTACCCTAAATAATTTTATGTAATTTTATGTAACATGCATATATATATAAACAAGTAACACAAGTAACGCAGCATAATTTTAATACAGCAATGTCAATAGCAGCTAAAACTGCATACCCGGTAACGGTGGCCCAAAACTTTTCTTTATATGTTTGTGCAACAAATGATCATGTACTGTGTATACTTGTTTAGTTTTGGTTTGTTCTGCTTTTAGGTATTGCGCAAGTCTCTGACCGCAGTGAAGGCTCACTGGAAGGCCAATCAGGATTACCCGTATGCCTGTGAACAGATGAAGTCAATAAGACAAGACCTCACTGTAAGTAAGCTTGTTGGAGTAGCGATGAGCATTCATCAGTTCACACCAAATCCCCCACACTTCAGAGGATTCTGATATAGTAGCAAAAGTAGTGCGCTTTTAGCTATTCAAGGGAGTCAGCCTGAGTTGAAAAACCTCTGTTAAACAGAATGCTTTCTGGTAAAGCTCTATGTAGCAGACATTCACAAACATACCTGAAGTATTTAGACTTGGCTTTGGTTAGCATTACTAGAAGCCTACTTTGTATCTGCACAGTACATTTCCCCGCTAGGTACACAAGCATCATTTGTAGTCTAAAGTTGAGTTTTTTTTCCTTTCAGGTTCAAGGGATACGAACAGAATTCACAGTGGAGGTCTATGAAACTCATGCACGTATTGCCCTGGAGAAGGTACAACATAGTGTTTTCTCACACTTTGCGGGTCACTGTGCGGAGTTTGTTTGTGTTCATTATTTGGAGAAAAAGTATGATTGCTCACACTTTAAAAAAAAAAAAATATTTATTATAGGGTGACCATGAGGAGTTTAACCAGTGCCAGACACAGCTGAAGGAACTTTACAAGGACTGTCCATCGAGCAACTTAGGAGAATTCACCTCATATAGACTGCTGTACTACATCTTCACAAAGAACTCTGGAGGTATTTTTGCGATCTGACAAAAAAACTGCTGCTATATCTACTACCGCTTTACCATAAAGTACCTAAATTCTACATGCAATGTAATAACATTTTGTGCCTATTTGTTGCTTACATTGTGTGTACACTTTTCCCCCTTTTCTTTTTTTTTTTTTTTTTTTTTTTAACCAGACTTAACCACTGAGCTGGTGTATCTCACCCCTGAGCTGCGTCAGGATGACTGTGTATCTCACGCTCTTGAACTACGTGCTGCCTGGGCGCTAGGAAACTACCATCGTTTTTTCTTGCTATATAAGAAAGCCCCACGTATGGCAGCTTACCTCATTGACAAATTTGTGGATCGTGAGAGGAAGTTAGCACTGAGGGCTATTATCAAAGCGTGAGTGCTGATGATAAAAGCACAGAAGTTTTGACTTCTTTACACCATTGCAATTTTTTATACACCTGAGTTAAGGATTATCATAAACTCCCTTTTTTTCTTCTTTTGTCTGTCTTCTGCAGGTTCAGGCCCTCTGTGCCGGTGGAGTATATACAGTCCAGTCTGGCCTTCCCTTGTTTAGATACATGTTTGACTTTCCTGGCGGGGCTCAGCGTTACATTCGTTCAGTCAGATCCTAGCAAAATCGATTGCAAAGCCAGCTCGGCGTGTCTCACCACTTAAAGTACAAGGGAGGGACGGGAGTATTTAGACCCTGATAGGAGTGACAAGGGACCATATATCTGCATAACACAGCCAGCCTAACTTTGAGACGACGATGTACAGCATCACTTACACTTATTTATATTCTTATTACTCTTATAGAGTACGAATGACCATAGATAGGGACTGTAAATACCTACATTTAATGACTTGTTGTCATAGCGACTAGCTGATCTGTCTATACTTGAAACCTCAGAGTATTAACACTGGGAGGGAAGCTGCCTATACGACACAAATCCACACAGATAGACCAAATGCAGTTAAACATCTCTGTAGTGCATCTTCAACCATCAGCACAGAGAGGCTTAGATAGTGTCAGGAAAGAACCTCCGAATTCCCTAGTCTCGCACATCATTTTAAAGCTAATGGTGTTCTGTGTTCTCATGTTTTTCTTCCCTCAAGCCAACAGCCTGAAAAGTCCATATGAAGAGAATGTCCTGAAAACCAAAGTTGTGAAGACAAAGGCTGATTGAAACTTCCTGTTCTTCTCAGGACAAAGACGGCTACTGCAAGCGCTACGTTCCAGATTACAAGCTCCAATCATGTTCTCCCCAAAGCTGTCTGCTTTTAATGGACTTTGCGCTGATGATGGATGCCAGTCCGGTGAGAAGATGGTTTGTATGCCCCCATGTGTCTTCTTCCTGTGTCTATTGAGAGCGTGGCAGAAGAGCTTCGCTGGAGATCAAGCAGCCTCCTGAGCTTTTCATCTGAGAAATTCCAGGTATAGACTTGTAAAAATGGATCAGGCAGCATGTCAAGATACGTATCTAAAGAGCAAATCTCAATGAAATGAGTGGCTGCAGAACGGCAAAGACTAATTGAAAAGAGATGCGGGTCTGCAGCAAAATCTACAGAATCTAGGACCATGGTAGTTCTGCAGAAGTTTTCTCAGCTTGAGTTCATAAAGGTCTACTCCCCCAAATCAACAGCAGATTTTCCATGATGCTCAAGATCACCTAACAGAGAGAGAATCCAGAGCCCATCACTGGAAGTGAGGATGATCAGAGCAGCGGCGAAATCTGTAAGGCAGCAGAGGAAAAGTGTCGAATGCAGCTGTTATCACCTCAGCCGAATGACGTCGCTTTTGGAGCTTTCTTCTCCAGTCCATGTAGGAGCTGAAAGCATATGGGTTTGTATCGGGCCTGAGCGCATATATATATATATATGCGTGGTAAGAAGAAGGGACTTGGCTGGTTTTAGAATGAGAATTATTGATCTAGCAGCTAATACTGTGGTGTTTTGACAAACATGCTGTCATATTCACCTTATTATGTTTAAGGTTTCTTTAATGCTTTCTAATACTCAACACAAGGTTGTAAAGAAAAGGCAAATCTTTTTAAGCGAAAGAAAAACGATCAGAAGGCATCATGATGCAACTCTTTGTTTTCATCGTTTTATGACACTTGGTTGTTTGGTGAGTTTAGGGTCAATAAAATCTGACCTGCCGGTGGTTTTTCCTCTTGCTGTAGCCCATAAATGTTGGCCCAGCTTGTTGTTTTGGAGAACAAAGCAGACTTTGGTGTATTGAGCAGAGATGTTTATTGTTGGTAAATCTTTGAGTTACCTTCAGGTGAAGCGCTCGTTCGGTGTGCGTGCGCACGTGTGTGGAAGTGTAAATATTGTAGAGTCGGGTTTTTTTTTTTTCGCTCTGGGATTGAATCGGTGAAATTTCCTGTTTGCAATGGTAAGTGCTGATTTTGTAATTTGGAAAGTACCTGTAAATGGAAGCTCTTTTTTAAACCAAAGTTTAAATAATTCTATCGTTTTGATTCATTCAAATATGTAAATGTATAGAGAATAATGAAAGGATGGTAAATGTTTTTGGTTTTTTTTTGTTGTTGTTTTTTGGCTTTGTGGTGTTGGATGAACTGGTCATGGTAGTTGCTTCTGGATGATTACTTACAAATGTCTTTAGTATTGTAATATCTCAACCTTTTTGTTGCACCAGAATCTTTTTCATTCATATGCTGTTATTTTAACTTCTCCACCGCCATTTTCTTGCTTCTACAACGTTTAATTACTCACTTCCAGTTTTCCTAATGTTTTTTTTTTTTTTTTTTTTACCCCCTTCTTCTCCCCAATGCTGATTTTTGAAGATTTAGAACGAGAGAGCTCTTTTAGTTTAAGCACCGTTTCTACACCAGTTAACACCACTGTTACACTTCTCGTTGTGATTCCTTGTTTGACTCTCAGCCGAAGTTGACTATATAGAAGACGCACTAATCTGGTCGTATTAACTGGTGTGTTGTGTTGCTTCTTTTTTTTTTTTTTTTTTTCCTTGCTTGTGAATCATTTCAGTGTTTAGTGTATGAAAGGATTAATTACTTGCTGCATTACCTGCATTTTTTTTTTTTTCTCCTCATTTGATGGTAACAAATGATCCTTGTTAAAAGCATCTTAATCAGTTTGATTGTCCTGTGCAACACTGACCTCATTACTATCACCACCAACCCCCGTTTCCTCCCCCCCCCTGCTCTATTCTCATTACCAGATTTCTCTTTTGTCTTTGCAGTCATGCATAATGGAAGCTAAACGAGGGATGGCAAGCGGAAACAAATGAGCGAGAAACGTGTTTCCAGAGTTGAACTGGACGCTGGAAAGTGGCCACACGTGACAAATGTATTCACTGTGCTAAACCTTAACGTGCGATGCGTATGCCATTTTTCTATAATAACTGCAGTCTTTAAGCTTTACATCACAATGCGATTTTTTTTTTTTCTTTTTTTTTTTTTCTCCCCTCCCCCTTTACTGTGGTCAGTAAATGTATTGTCTAAAGGTAAATTTCAATGTTCAGATGTGTTTTGCTCCCCTTTTTACAATTTTCAATTTTTTTTTTAATAATCCAGTGACTTTAAATTGCTTTAAGCTTTGTTAGTATCCTTAGCGTTTTTGTTTCTGGCAGCTTGTAGAGCATCAGGCTGGGGCACAGGCCACATCTGAACGTCGCATTCACAGATTTTCTCCCACACCAGGTTGTTCTCTGCTGAATGTAAACTTTTTTCTTTATATGACAATGAAAAATGAAGATTGCCCATGTCCTTTTTTTTTTTTTTTTTTTTTTTTAGATTAAGTTTTCTTTTACTTTGGATGTTTGTGGTAACAGATGTACTGTTTCTTGCCTCCTCCAATGGTCCCATCCCTCTCTGTAAATGTGCTTTGTGCTCGCTCTCTTTCTCTGGTCCTCTTCTGATTTGACTGCTTCCCACCTCTTTAGTGCCATAGTAACATTTTTTTGTTTGTTTTATTTATTTTGATGCCTTTCCTCTTTGTGACATTCACTTCTCTCATAGGTTTTAAACTCCAGTTTCCATTCTCTGCTGTCATTCTTTCTCCTCCGCTCTTTTTCTATCCTTTGCTCTCCTCCCCCTCGTGTGTGCTATAATGAATGTGTAAGGGTTGCGTATGTATGTGCTCAGTGCTCGGCAGTAAGTATTCCCACATCATCTGATTCGTTTCTCTGCCTTTTCTTACAGCTCAAAAGTTTAACATTTGAACGTCAGCTTTGAGCTAAAAGACTAATCTGCCATTTGTATATAATTTCTGTACATATTAAACTGCTCTTCAGATAATAAATCAGAAAAAAATTTCTTTTTGTGGCTCATTTGTAAAACGTTTTGCCGATTTAGGACCAAAAACTATTCAAGTTCAGAGCTTTTTTTTTGTGTTTTGTTTTATATTTGGGTTGAATTCTGTAATGCATTACATTACTTAGTATTTCAGGTAAATAAACTATTGGGCTCAACCAAGTTTGTAGCTCCAGAACTGGTGCAACTGTTTGTTTTTAGCAGGTGAATTAAATTTATGTAGACCTTGTTACCTGATATCAGTGACTGACCCCTTGTACTCTTGTAGCTGAATGGGGTCAACTAAAATATGCTGGAAAATCTTCCAACATGAGTGAAGTTTGCGATTTTCAGTACCCAGGTGACTGACTGTGATTCTATAGTGTAGATCTTAATCCAACCCAGTATTCAGGGTCCAGAGATGGTCCTAATATGCCTCAACCAACCAAGAACATGCACTGTAACATGGGCCCCTTATTTGTCCATTTCTGCAAGTGACAAATCACAGGCTTTCCCTGTGTAGTACTGAATCACTTAATGTTTGTATAGATATTTTGTATATAATTTTGTAATGATACATCTCACTATCTGCAAGAGTGAAAGGGAAAGTTTAGGAGGGAAAAAAAAGGCACTCTCCCCCCCCCCCCTGCCCCCACCTTGTGACCAGCCTTAGGTCATGAATACTTTGTTACCAATTTCAAAAAGAAAAAGACCCAGCAGACTGAGTGAGGAAGCTATGTCTTTATAGTGCCTGTACAAAACACTCCTGCTAAGACAACCATAACTACTTATGCACAAAATCATGGATCCCTGAGGGGCTTGAATCCGTATCACCATCAGTTTTATTCACTGAACCTCGCTTTGGCTTCATTTAAAGTTGCAAAAGTATTCCTAAATAAGCACATGAACAAAAGCACCAAATCCAGCAAACTGGAACCATAACTTTTCATGCTGTAGCCCAGTGTGGTGCGGCCCTCTAGTGGGGAATAAAGACATGACAGGTGAAGCAGAATTGAAATCTTAGTTCATGAATAATTTTTAAATAGAGAAAATCATAACTGAAGTTCCTACACTTAAAGCAACCACGAACAAAACATCAGTTAGGGAACCTATTGATTTAGAAGTTATCAAAAATTGGAAATCTTTATAGTTGAAATATTTCATTAGCATTTTTCTTTTTTAAATAACCAAGGACAGGTGGGGATTGAAAAATCCACCCCCTTCTAAAGTGGGGAATTTTTTTTTTTTTTTTTTTTTTTTTTTAAATAAAAAGTTTGAGAACCACTGCTGCAGCCCAATGTAACATTAATTTCCAAGCCCTTAGAAAAAGTACCATGTTTATGTATTGGGCCTCTTAAATAACTGGCTGTACAGTATGAAAGAGTGTTGGGCTGGAATGCTGATTAAATTAATACACTGAAAATGGCTGTGGTATTTCAAGACATTTTAACTTAAAGGTTGATTGGACACACGCCTATACTTGATGCATGTGTAAGCTTTAGATAGTTAAAATGAGTTTTGGAATAAAGTCGCAGAATCAGGTTTTTGGTTCTACTTTCACATTTATTACAAGGTGCTTACACTTGCTTTAACCGTCCTGTGCCTGCTTAGGACACATGGTGAACAGCTTCAAGACAGTGTCCAGAAAGCAGGTTATGCATTTTAACTTAAGTCACAAAACATACAGCAAGAGGGAAATGTACTAAAGAGACAGTAATCAGCTCTTGTCTGAGTGTATATGCACACAAAAAATAAAGTTGGTAAACATAGTCAAAGGCATGGCCTAAAAGCCCAGTGCTAATTCATGTAGATCTTTTTTCATCATTAGTGTGGAGAGTTAACATCTCCTTTCAGTGTGAGAACACCTTCACTTTAAGTGCCAATCACATCCAGACTAAATCTTTTGAGGACAAATGCACAAACAAGGGAAACGGATGCAGCACCAGCAGCACAAATACTTTGGGGGGGCGAATTGGGAGGAAAAGATTTAGTTCGAATGGGACAGAAGTGCTTTACGTTAGAACTAAAATGGTGACGAAATTGGCTTAGGTAGCGCCGCTTGTTCCTCTTTCAGGTTTCTCTTACGCTTTGGCATTGATTATGTCGACAAATTCTGGCTTCAGCGAAGCTCCACCCACCAGGAAGCCATCCACGTCTTTCTGGGAGGCCAACTCTTTGCAGGTTCCTCCGGTAACTGAACCTGAAAAGTGAAGAGGGCATTTAGTGGTCTGTACCTGAACCAAACAATGACATTAATCCTTTAGAAGGTCCGTTACCTCCATAAATGATCCGAACAGAATTAGCGACAGCCTCAGAAACGTTGGTGCTCATCCACTGCCTGAGTTTGTCATGCACTTCCTGTGCCTACAACAAAGGTAACAAAAAAAAAATATAAAAAAAAAAAATCATGAACAGGAAACACATGAGTGTCTGCTCCTCTGAAGACTCCGTGGTCGTACCTGTTGTGGCGATGCGGTTTTACCAGTGCCAATGGCCCAGACAGGCTCGTACGCAAGCACCACCTTGCTCCAGTCCTTAACGTTGTCTACAACACAAGCGCCAAACTCTTTATAGATCCATGCATTTATAACTCAGCAAAAAGTTAATTCTAGACTTGAATGTTCAAAAAACCTGACCATTTTATTACCTGCGATGGCTTTGGTCTGTGCAAAGACAACCTTCTCGGTGATCCCAGCCTCTCTCTCGTCCAGCTTCTCCCCAATACAAGCGATCACACCAAGGCCACTCTCGAGAGCGTGAGCTACCTTCTGGCCGATCAGCTGCAAGGATCGGTGCAACCACACGCCCAGTAAGTACGGAACCATCTTCAATGACGTCACCTCAAGCAAGAAAAGGACGATTTCTTACCTCATCGCTCTCTCCAAACACGTGGCGCCGCTCTGAGTGTCCCAGAATCACCCACTCCACGCCACAGTCCTTGATCATCGCAGGGCTTGAGAGAGAAAGGGGGGAATTATTTTTTTTTTTATAAAAATAGGACAAAGGTTTAGCAAAGATCTAAATCACTTATGCATGTGTGGGTCCTGTACCTGATCTCTCCAGTGAAGGCACCTTTTGCAACCTTGTAGCAGTTCTGCGCAGCCACACCAATTTTAGCGTCGAGCTTGGACCTGGCAAAGTCGAGGTAAATGGACGGAGCGCCACAGACCACATCTGTGAAGAGTTTTAGATAAGAAGTACATTTAAAAACAAAAAAAAGTGTGAAACGGCAGTTTCAGAAAAAAAAGTATTGTTAGAAGCCAAAACAACAGTCGTCAACTTTGAGCTACAGTTCTGTAGATAGTAACCAGTTCAGCCATTTCTGAATAAAAATAAAGAAAAAAAAAAAAAAAAAAAAAAAAAAAAAAACACATGAGGTGGTGGTAGCTTGGTGTAGCTGAAGGTTCAGAGCTCAATTCCTGGTGACAAGCTGCCACTCATTCCCCTGAGAAAAGCTCTAAACCCCATAGCTTCAGTTGCAATGAACACAAGTCACTCAGGATAAATTTGGCATCTGCCAAATTCCATAAACTTAATTATAAAAGCACTAGATAAACATCTACACACCCTGAAAAAGTAGTGACTATGTACTGCATCTTTATGCGTAATGAGAGGAATCACCAGTACGATGCCAGTCACCACTTAACGCTTTCTCCACCATTTAGGAGCAACCTGCAACTCAGACTGATGAAGCAAAAATCCCAGTTATGGAGAGAAACTGAAGCCACGGGTTACTCAAGGGTCTGTGCAAAGATTTCCTCCCAAATATCACATCTTGTGCAATCAACCTCTCTAGTAAAGCATTGTGATTATAGCATGTTCAGCATTATCCATTGCTTCATGGTCAACTCTGACTTCCTTACACAGTCAGCACACACAAGCATCTCAACCACAGGGAACATTCTAGCATTTGGAAGTGTGGCTAGCTCAAAAGTGATCAGTAGAGTCGAACGACAGATTGATCAGGCTACGTTCTGGTTCCACTACAGCAGATAGCGCTATAACCATCCTGGCGTGTCTCTTTCATAAACGATCTTCAATCACATTGCGATGTAGAAAAACACTTCCTGTAATGCAATACAAACAACTAGTTTGAACTTGTTTGTTCTACAAAGAAACAGTTTATTCATCATATAAAAATCAATGCATTTCTCTTTCCAAAAGCGGTGGACGCAAGGTCGTTCCCCTAAGCGGTAATGATAACGTATTACGACGTCCTGTGTATTTAAGACTATCGTACCAGTTCGAGACGTCAAAAACAGAACCAGCAACCACGCTTTATTAAATGCATACACAAGCATATCCTTTAACTTCAACTTGTGTCCGCAGTCCTTAATATGCACTGTACAGTTGGGAGACGGGGCTCAGCTTGTGGCATTCGCCAGACTATCTTGGGTAAAGTCAAATCTAAATTAAACCTCGGCAGCGTCTCGGTCGGAAAGGTCACCCATCGTAGGGTTTAGTGAAAAAGGTCGGGGGTCATCCTGGTAAAGGTCACTAAGAATTATGGGTTAAACAGTAATAGGAGGACAGAAAGGTCAAGGTTACATGATTAAAATAAGGCAATTTGTTTACTTTTTTTAGTGCAATGTGAAATCTCAGGGCAAGTTCATAGTAGGAGAGATTAATTGAGGAGAGAAACGTTCTGCCATGTTGAACTTTGGCTGGTTGAAGTCCAAAGCTCTGTGTGTGTGTGTGTGTGTGTGTGTGTGTGTGTGTGTGTGTGTGTGTGAGACAAAGAACAGCAAACTTCTGCTGAAGGAAAAAAAAAAGGTCAATCAATTAAACCATGGAAATGCATTATAAAAAAGTGAATCGCGGTGCAGGATTTCCTCAGATGCTCAGATACTGAGATAAAGGATGAATGATTGCATTAGAGTTGCAGAAAACACCGAAAAACAACAATATCTTATTAGCTTCCTGCGCCGGTCAGAGACTACGTGCTGTCAAACACACACGCACACGGGAGCGCACACGGGAGCGCGCACGCACGCGGGTTTCCCCCCCCCCCTTCACGCACACACCCACCAGGAGCTGTCAGCTTCAGGCCTGCGCTCAGCATCACTGTACAGAAACACTGCTGTAGTCACGACCGATAAAGCACGTGAATGAATAGTAAATCGGGTCGCAATGCGACATTTCATATTCCTAAAACAAAAATAAAATCAAAAAGGAAAAAATAAAATTCATGCACGCGCTGAGGCCGCGCGCGCACCCGCGCACGACCTTGGGTTGCATGCTAACTCGAGTGTTAGAGACTCACTGACGCCCATGAGCATCAATTTAACACTTAATTGTTTTTTTTTTTGTTTTTTTGGAGGGCTGAAAACTAGTGTAACTAACCCGCATATGAAAGAACGGTGTCTGAATGAAAGCAGCTAGCTGACCGAGTGCGTGTCCGGTTGTTTTAACATACTAGACTTTTCATTTCTCCGGTTTTATTATAGGGATTAGCTGAAAGACGATATTACGGTATTTTAAGTAGCTTTATCCGGAAGTATTACGCTCAGAAAAGGACTCATTGAAGTAGCTTAGCGTTTACTCACCGGTGTCGGCGTTGAGCTTCGCGCTGTTCAGGGTGTTGATGAGCTCCCCGAGACTCTTCTTATCGCCGTTCATCTTCCAGTTTCCACCGACGAAAAATTTCCGGCCAGTCATGATGGTAGAGAGGTGAAGCGGTAACTGCTCAGGGTTGTACTAAAGATAAAGGTGACTTTAGCAGGAGAGACGGACAGCGTGGAGCAAAGGCGCCCGTGGGTTTATATATAGAGGGACGCTCGGCTCCGCCCACACGCCTTCAGAACCACGCCCTCAACCGCTAACTGAGGCGCCTGAGTGGGCTGTGTTCCAATTCACAATTCACTCCAGTTGAGACACTGCACAGCTTTTACCACTTGCACGCTACTTGCAATTGACAAGTAAAAGTCAAACCATTAGTTGTTTTTGAAATTAGTTTTTTTTTGTTTTGCTTTTAAACGATAGTAATCTTACAACGAAATTCTCAATTCTGATTGGCTACAAGCTGTGCCCTTACATGACATTAATGCAGTGGTAAGCTGTCAGGGCCGGGCAAGGCCTTCTCTGCTGGCCTAAACTCTAGCAGAGTCACTGACTTGTGTTTTAATTAGGGATGTAAATCGATCAAAACATTTAATCGCAACCCAATCGCACATTTCTATCTGTTTTCTATCTGTCAAAAGTGCTTTAAATCTCTAGTAATGAATAAATCAACACTGGTACGCCAGATTACAAACTTAATATAAATATAACCCTAGAATTCTACAAACTTGGAAAGTGCTAATTTAAGTGTTTCAGGAAGAGGTAGGTCTTCAGTCGTCGCTTGAAGATAATCAGGGACTCCGCTGTACGGACATCTAGGGGGAGTTCATTCCACCACCTTGGTGCCAGAACAGAGAAGAGCCTTGAAGTGTACTTACCTCTCATACTGAGGTGTATGGAGGTGCTGGAGGATCTCAGACAGCGTGGTGCAGTGCGAGATGTGATGAGGTCACTGAGGTAAGATGGCGCTGGTCCATTTTTGGCCTTGTAGGCAAGCATCAGTGTTTTGAATCTGATACATGCAGCTACTGGAAGCCAGTGAAGGGAGCGCAGCAGTGGGGTGGTGTGGGAGAACTTGGGCTGATTAAACACAAGCCGTGCAGCTGCGTTTTGGATCATTTGCAGTGGACGGATATCGTTCAGGGGAAGACCTGCCAGCAGAGAGTTGCAGTAGTCGAGTCTTGAAATCACAAGAGACTGAACAAGCACCTGAGCAGCCTGTGTGGACAGAAATGGTCGAATCCTTCGGATGTTGTAGAGAAGAAATCTACAGGAACGAGACACATTAGCAACATGTGGGAAGAAGGACAGTTCATTGTCCATAGTTACCCCAAGGTTACGAGCAGTGGCTGAAGGGGAGAGCAGAGAGTCATGAAGTGTTATTTGGAGATCTTGACCTGGAGATGAATCGCCTGGGATGACCAGCAGTTCTGTTTTGCTGGGGTTGAGTTTTAGTTGGTGAGCACTCATCCATGAAGATATGTCTGTCAAGCATGCCGAGATCCGAGCGGAAGCTGTGGTATCTGAAGGAGGGAAAGAAAAGATTAGTTGAGTGTCATCTGCATAGCAGTGATAAGAAAACCCATGTGAGGATATGACTTCACCAATGGAGTGGGTATAGAGGGAGAAAAGGAGGGGACCAAGTACCGAGCCTTGTGGGACACCAGTGGTGAGTCTGCACGGGGCAGATGTGGATCCCCTCCATGTTACCTGGTATGAGCGACCTTCCAGGTAGGAAGCAAACCATTCCCATGCTGTTCCGCGGATACCGAGGCTCTTGAGGGTTTAGTATACACTCTCATCCATAGGGTTTGAGGGTTTGGTAGTCCCCATATTTCTCAGTAAATATATTTCTAAAGGTGCAATTGACATGAGATTTTCACCAGATGTTTGTAAGAACCCATGCAATCCACACATACAAAGAAATCAACCATAGATGTCCATAAATTGTGTGTAATAATAAAATCAATCAGTAATTATTAATTAAATATCAGCTGGTTCAGTCCCAACTGATGGACTATATAAAGGTGTCCCATTACCAAGGTGTCACACAAGAAACATTATTTGATGGGTAAAAGCAAAGAGCGCTTTCAACACCTTTGCAACCGTATTCTTGCAAAACATACTGGTGCCATTGGTTACAGAAGGATTTCAAAACTTCTGAATGTTCCAGTGAGCACTGTTGGGGCCATAATCTGGAAGTGGAAAGAATATAATTTTACCATAAACTGGCCATGAGCAGGTGCTCCTCACAAGATTACTGACAGAGGAGTGAAAAGAATCATCAGAAAAGTTGTCACAAGAGCCAAGGACCACTTTGTGGAGCGCTTCAGAAAAACCTGGAATTAGCCAGTACAATTGCATCAAAGAAAACTAATTAATGCACTAAACCATAGCCATAGTCTGTGTGCACGCTCACTACGCAAGACTCTGATTTCTGAAGAAAAAGCATGTTGACGCTCAGTTTGCTGCACAACATTTGGACAAGCCTGTGAAATACTGGGAGAATAAAGTCTGGTCAGATGAGACCAAAATTTAACTCTTTTTGATTGTCATAATACACACCATGTTTGAAGGACAAATAGCACTGCACATCACCCCAAAAACACCATACCAAAAGTGAAGTTTGGAGGTGAGAACATCATGGTGTGGGGCTGTTTTTCAGCATACAGTACTGACAAGCTTCATATAATTGAAGGAAGAATGAATAAAAAAATATACCGAGACATTCTTGATAAAAATCTGTTGCCATCTACCAGGATGATGATGATGAAAATGAGGTTGAACATTTCAGAAAGACAATGATCCCAAACACACACTTGGTTTCAGAGAAAGAAAATAAAGCTGCAAGAATGGCCCAGCCAATCACCAGTTTATTTTTTTTCCTGTGTCATTTCACATTATTACACATAAAATAATTTGTGGACATCTATGGTTTTGATTTCTGCATTGCATGGGTTGTTACCAACATCTGGTGAAAATTTCATGCCAATTGCACCTTTAGAAATGTATTTACTTAGAAATATGCTGACGTGTTCAATACTTATTTTACCCGCTGTATATCATTATTATTTACATGTACATTCATGTATGGTATTTATACACCTGAGCAGTTGAAAGTTACAAGTTTTGCTCAATGACCCAGGAGAGGGAAATGTGTTGAAGCTCGGATATGAACTCTTCACAGCTCAGCTAGAAGACCAGCATCTTCAGCAGTGAGCTGCCCAGCTGTGAGCTGGGGGGGGGGGTCAAGAAAATCGCCTAAATTTGATAGTATTTTGATAAAATGTTAGTTACAGAGAGCCTTTATGTTAAAAATATTTCTGATTTTTTCACATTTTTGTTTTATGTTTATTGATGTTTGTTTATATTACACTTGCTTCAATTTTCAATTATCAGATTTTTTTGGAATGAGGAGATAATGGTGTAAGAAATTGTGACTTGAGCATAAGAAATGTTCACAGCATGTCCTTGTATAAGTGACAGCCCATTTGATGTGTCATCCACAGGCATGAGATTGAAACTGCTGCAGATTTTCATTTCTTGCTATAAAGAACATTTCCTTAATGGCTTGCCATTCGTCTTGTAGTAATGGAACTGATGGGATTTCTTTCTCTCTCTCTCTTTTTTTTTTCCCTCTTGACACATATATCACTGAAAAGCAACATCTTTGTACATGTAATAGCAGACTTTTACATGACATACTGTATTTGTGCTCATACATCTTATAACTAATTGGCTATGAACAGGAATGAAATTGATGAGATGGGCATAAGTGTAGTCAAAAGCATTGTTGTTACAACACTGTTGTGAGAAAAATAATCTAACCTTTATTAAGCAGACAGGATTAATTGACTGGCTATAATAATTATACTGTAACATGAAACGTGTGAGATTCATAATGTGTTCATTATTTTTTCTCTTGCTGTTAGTTAGGGGGTTGACTGTATTTGCTAAATTAACATAAATGAACACAATTTCACACACTAATTCATCTATACAATAAACTTTGCAAAACAGTCGCTTTTTAATATCAGTGGTTTTCATTTTAGGTGACATTTTGTCTGTGAAAATATGTAGATACAGTACGTTTTTCTAATAAATCCATTTGCTCTAAAGTGCATGTTTTTTTATTTCATAAGGGTATTATTTCTATTTTATTTTATAGTCTGCTATCATAATGGAAATAATGGAAATTAAGTTTAGTTTATGTTTTCATAAGTTTTTAGTCTCTGTACTGCTGGAATATGTGAATTTACCCCTGGATGCATAAAGAAATATCTATCTATCTATCTATCTATCTATCTATCTATCTATCTATCTGGCTTTTTATTATTATTATTATTATTATTATTATTATTATTATTATTATTATTATTAATTTATAAAGTAATAGTATATATAGTTAATAATAGTATAGTTATTTAACTTGTGAAACAATAAAATTATGCCTAATTAATCACCGTTTCTGTAATTTGTATTTTTTTTCCCTGACTGGCTATATTTTGTCTAAGTCCCGCCCATCTGCTTTTACTTCCTCTTCTCGACAAATGGCAGCCATTATACGGAGTGACCTCACGCGATCTGTCTCTTACCCATAAGACTTTGCGTGCATGTTGTTTAAGTTGAGAATCGATTACAACATTTTGATGTGGAATTGTTGTATTGCGTGAGCACGTACATAGATCATTAAGAGCATTAACTGTCAAATTCATAATGCATACCAATTTTTAACTATTCTTCACCATCGACACAGCTCATATACCATGACCGAGTAGACTGTCCGACCTACTGGGACATGACGCACGAGCGGTTCTGAAGTTGGAAAATTTGCTCTTTTAGTATTTGTCCAGAAGGTTTCTTCATTAGAAGAAGCCCCATAATGGTTTTAATAATAGATATATACGTTCTTGTACCCAGCTGCCTTAGTGTATCATGTTTCATTTGATTCAATGTAATATTGAATAGAAATGAATAGAACTAAAGTAAGTTATTGCCAAATGTAATAAATTTGTATCCGAGCAATGCCACAATTTATTTTATTACAGTAATAGCTGATGATTTTCTGTATTAACCCAATAACTCGGTACTGTCAAAGTAGGCGTGGTTACGGTGGGAATACTTAGAGATTTTGTATTTCAAAGTGTAAAAATGGGTGTGGCTTATTTACCCGGTGGGAATACTGACAGATTTAACACGACCCATATATGGGCTGAAGTGGGCGTGGCCTAATTGATGGTTGGAATACTTTGTTTCAGTGTGGCTTCATGAACAGTCGAAAAGGGGTCGTGTTCTATTTAAAGGTATCTATAGATGTGATCGCAAATTCAATAATAAAAAATATATCAATAAAATATATTTTTTCAGCAAAGAGACGGAAGTCAATAGCAGGC
>JAAIIK010000061.1:562721-574291 GCA_014706435.1 Silurus glanis | reverse complement strand
CTCTCTCTCTCTCTCTCTCTCTCTCTCTCTCTCTCTCTCTCTCTCTCTCTCTTTTCACAGGTTATCCTTTTGCGCTGGTGTATCGGCGGTTTCTGTTCCATCAGTCTCCATCTGTCATTCATTTATTCCACGCCGTTTCAGGCCTGTCCTTGGCCGTGTTCAACTTTGGTGAGCCAGAAATGAAAAAAAAGGATGGGAGAGGACTGGGGATTTAGAATGGAGACGGTTCCGTGTTTTAACTATGCTAAAAAAGTTTGTGAACACCTGATTATCGCACCCACAATTGTCTAGAATGTCTTTGTATGCTGTAACATTATAATTTCCCTTCGCTGGAACTAAGAGGACCAAAACCTGTTCCAGCAGGACAGTGCTCCGGAGCACAAAGCCAAGTGGTTTGACGACTTGGTAATGGAAAAGCTTGAGCGTCCTGATCGCAACGCCACTGAACACCTGGAACAGGACTTTTCACGAACATCAGTGCCTGATCTCTTGTAGCTAAATGATCACAAACCCCCACAAGCCACGCCTTAAAATCTAGTGGAGACCCTCCCAGAAGAATGGAGGTTTCTATAACAGCAAAGAAGGAATTAAATCGGGAATGAGATTTTCAGCAAGGTCATACGAGTGCGATTGGCCAGATGTTCATTACTGAAATTGATTGAACATTTTAGTCGGTTTATGTTTCCTTATATTAAGTGAAAGAACCATGATCTTTTGCATACAGACAGAAAGGAAGGAATAAATTGGGTAAAAGCTCCTAACCTTGTGGTAATGATTTCCTCTTTGCAGTAAAACCCACAAGCAGGAAGGATTAAGGCCTTGCTGGCACAGCATTTAGACAAAGCCTTGTCTTCAAGTGCATGCAGATTTCCAATACACTAGGATATTCTGCAGTTTGACAGATTTTCCCAACTATTTAGAGCAGTGGGGTAATTGGGATGAACAGGGTCCCTCCAGTTTTTGGTGACATGAGGTAATACGCTGTGAATATGTTGTTTCATTTCTAAAATCGAATTTCGAAATACTTTCGACTGTGGGTGCTCGACCCCGTACAAAAACGATTGGCACCTGATTGGTACAAAGTATGTAGTCCGATTGCATAGTGTGTGATTTGAGACATGACTTAAGACTGAGTAATGTGCAGCTCGAGTGAAATGATTTTACTATTGACTAACCTGTACTTATTTTATGTTTTAATGCAACCCTGGGCTTAACAGCAGGTGTGTGTGCGTGTGTACTCTCTGCTTGATTGTTTCTGAATGTCGATTTATTTATTTTTTTGTCCTCCATTTACTCTCAACGCTGCCTGCCTGCGTTTTCACGCGTAGGTTTCACAGTTTTAAAACGGATTTACGAAGCACAGACGTAAGGAAATGTGCATGTGTGTCCATGACTACAGTCATGTGAAAACTCGAAAGGTAATGGAAAAGCAAAGCTATAATGAGCAAGGCTGTTTTTTTGTTAGTGCACCAAAAGCCGAGAGCTGCAGACGCTCTCTCAATAGATTAATTGGATCCTAATACTTGTTCATTAATGAATTTTTTTCATTTATTTTATTTTAGCCCGGTCAGGGTGTTGGTAATGGTTAATGCTGAATCTTGCGAGATCTTTTGTTTCTTTGGCTTCACGAGTATTACATGAGTGTCCCCTGTCATCATATTCGTTTCTATATGTGTAGTTTTAATGCAGAAATTTGACTTTTTGAAACCAATAGTGTTTTAAAATGTAATGAAAACAGTTTAAAATGTTATTCCTATCATTCCTGAACATTCAATCCTGCGGCGGATTTTAAGAAAATCAGCTTTCATCACTGAGCCACCGGGCCCCTGGCTGGGGATGACTAAATGATTAGACTAAACCCCAGCAGACATTTCTAAGACCTTTTAGACAAAAGAGCTGAATGGAAAACCCTGTGTTATATGTGTGATGGCAAATTAGTGCCTGCACTTCTAGCCCTGTCTCTGTTGTTTTTGCGTGCATGGTTATGCATGTGTGTTCATAAGGTGTTAAGTGAAGCTGCCCTTTCACACCTCATTGCCCTAACACACCTTCCCTCTGCATATCTCTTAGGCCCTCAGGTGTATCACTCTGCATTATGCATAATCATCCAGTTCCTGCTGCTGAGGCTCATGGGAAGGAGCATCACTGGTGTCCTGAGCAGCTTTATATTCCAAATGGTGAGACGCATTTACATCACTGTGGTTTCTGGGTTGCAAATTTCGACAGCTTGTTTTTCTTCCATATGTGTCTTAGAACTCATGCCAGCGATCACGTATTCCTGCAGAATTTGGTTCCAGGCCTAATCCGACAGAGATGACCTGGTTAAGAGAGTAGACTGATTATCTCGAGTAGATGTGTTGGATTAGGGTGGGGACTGCACACTGAGAAAAGCACATCTCTTTCGTTTTTAACAATGGACACTGTCTCTAAGCAGCCAACACATACATACATAAATACACACTAGGGGTTTAACTGTTCACAAAATTCACGTTTTTTATGTACCTCGGTTTTTAAGTCAGGGTTCGCTTCATTACCGATATGTATAGGTTAGGGGGAATAAACGCAAAACATAAAACTGCTTGTCGTTTTTTATTAATGCAGTTTATTATTAATATTGGTGATCATTTAACATTTAACAGTTTACATTTTTTAAAACAATTTGAACTAAAAATGCCTGCTTGGTTAAATAATATATTAAATTATATTTTATAATATTTTATAAAAATAAAATACAATGAATCAGATTAATGCAATTCATTTTTTTATTATCGATTAAAATTGAAATATTAATTAATGTAATGAATTTATTTAAACACAAATGTAATTGATTAAATATAATTAAATAAATGGAAACATTTAATGAAATAGTTTACATTTGTTGTACCCTATTTGGGTAATAGGTGTGTGTGTGTGTGTGTGTTTACATTTAATATCTAATTTTCTAAGATATGATCTAATAATCTGTTCTACTTATTTCAGCATACTTAAACAAGTGTCTTCATTCCTTCCCTCCTTCATTTATTAACTCTCTTGATATGTGGAAAGTCATTTTAAGAGAAATTCTTGAAGCTGGACATAAAACGCTAAAGACTTCCACCGCCTGGTTAGCAGCTAACGCTAGCACTATAGATTCTTTAGACAAATTTGATTTCCGGTACGGAGCGAGTAGCCACAGTGACACTGCGCTAACTCTAGTTTCTTTTTTATACTCCTGGCATTGTTGTGTATGTCTTGAAGTTTAATAACAATAATAAAAAAGAGGTGCTCAAAGTGCAAGGTGTATGCTAAACAAGCTTTCGGTCCGCCACTTAATACATTCCTGAAGGAACTTGGATTGTAACTATGTTCCGCACATAAAAAAAAAAAAATTGTTTTTCTTTGTACACGTGTACCGAACCGAAAGACCTGCACAGAAAAAAACGTTGGTACGAATACGTTTTACCGTTACACCCATAATATATACAGTGAGTTACAGGTAGTCCCCAAGTTACGATGGTTCGACTTGCGTTTTTTTTTTTTTTTTTTTTCGATCTTTCGATGATGATGATAGCATTACGACAAACATGTACATTTTCGCTCTGCATTAAAACTTTTGTATGATACGTTGGGACGGAGCTAGGATGTAGGCATGTCCCACTTTGTAAAAAAAAGGCTTACTCTTGCCAATGATCAACGATAACGGCGTGCGTCTGACTCCGCCCTCCACTCACGAACCACTGCTAGTCCTCCCACCCGCTGCCACATACATTTACTGTAGAGTTTACACATTAGGGTAGTGTAGATTGCTCTGTTTTGATAAATCATGTACTGTAATATGTTAAATAATTAACACACTACAGAATACTGCTGTACACTTTACAGTATACTATACTAATGTAACTTTGCACTTATAAATTTGATCCCCAATGAGAAAGCCAGTGATGAATTTGGCGAGACTTCCTGAGAGGACATGAAGAAGAAACCTTGAGAGGAACCAGACTCAAAAGCGCACACTAGCGCGATTATAAATCATTTACCTTTTCCTAAGTGCATATTATGTCGTCCAAAATAGATAAGTATATAAACCGGAACTTACAAGCTTATGAACATCAGGTTCTGAATTCATTACAGTTTTAACTTAAAGTCTATTCAATCTGCCTGAAGATATTAACTGTTCAATGATGAATCCTGTTGTTAGAATAAGTTCCACTTTATTGTCGCTGTCAAAGTATGAGAACCGAGCTAATGAAATGCAGTTAGCATCCAACCAGTAGTGTAAATAGCAAATAAATTAAATGAAATCAGTACGGTTATGGTGCAATAGTTATAGCTAAGATGTAGTACACAGGTTGAAGATAAAAAAATATGATGTTAACCAGTAATGCATTAAATAACTATGAAATGATGCAAAGCTGAGATAAACCGTATGCATGTAGACTTAACTTTGTTCTGGAACAATGTCAAATTAAGAGGATAAGACTTTACTTGGCGTTGCCTCTCCGCCACCTTCGGAATTAGACGCATACGTTGCCACCAATATGTTATCTAAAGCAGTTTCCAAATGGATCAGCATACTGAGAATGAATACTAAGTTTTAGACTTGCTGTCGTCGGTGCCTTCAATTCTGCCAAACTGTGTAATAACAGACAGTTGACAGTTTTAGGAAAAATAGATTTAGACACACTTTATGTCAAAGACATGGACAGCATCACAACTAACAGCTGAGTTATGATTAAAAGTAAGCACTATGGAGCTTTATTCAGAGTTATGTTTTAGGAAAAATACAGAAGCAAAAAAAGACCAGGTAGACTGAATTGAACATTAAACCATTTAGTAAAGTGACAAATTTTAGTGTAAAATGTCCTTGCACTAACAATGAGTGACTTGCTTGCTTTCTCTCTCTCTCTCTCTCTCTCTCTCTCTCTCTCTCTCTCTCTCTCTCTCTGCTTCCCTCTCTCTCTCTCTCTGCTTCCCTCTCTCTCTCTCTCTCTCTCTCTCTCTCTCTCTCTCTCTCTCTCTCTCTCACAGACATACCTCTTGGCAGGTTATTACTACACAGCTACAGACGAGTATGATATCAAGTGGACCATGCCCCACTGTGTCCTCACACTCAAACTCATTGGTACATTCCCTCTCTGCATATTAATCTTTGTTCTGAGAATCAGTGATAAATGCTTTCGAGCCAGTTATCACATATGGTTGTACATTCAACACGTTTAGTACTAGATCACGTAAAGACGCTCTCCTTGCTTCCCCTTAACTCCAAATCACGGTGTCTTTTTTTCTTGTTATAGGTTTGTCACTTGATTACTACGATGGTGGGAAAGAACCAGTAAGTCAAATAATTTCTCCTGTGTGTGTTCATGTTTCAACTGGTCTCTCTCTTTCTCGATATGTTCTATTCCAATTGATTCAGTTTCGGTTTATAGTCACTATCTTGTGTTCCATTATGTCATGTTCATGATTTGGGTTTGTCTTGGCTTGTACAGTATCCAGCATGTGGGTGGATAATCAGCATTTCAAGGTTAAGAGAAAGATTAAACAGCTCGAATATAGTCTGATTTATTTATATATTTTTTTTTTATTATAAAATTCATATGCAATAAACCAACGCCAGTAAATTGTTTCGCGTCATTAATTTCAAACTGTCGCAGCAGGTGCAAATGCAGGAAGCGATTTATTGAGTACAAACAAGCAAACAAATCCAAATCGTAATCCAAGTACATGCAAAGTTCAGCCGATGAGCAAACCACCTCGAGGGGGCAAATCCAAAGACTTTAAACTGGGTACAATCAGGGATCAAAAAACCAGGACAGTAAACAATCAGTTAAGGCTGGGTAGTCAGGAGTGAGCATTCTTATTCCGAGGCTTCTTATGTAGCGTCACGTGATCGCGTGCAGATGTGTGTGATTCGAGAACAGGTGTTGGTGATTAGTTTTCAGGTGAATATAAATGTGACAGTATGTGAGAGTCTGTTGCTGGGAAGTTTTGTTTGCCGTGCTGTGTTCTGGAAAAGCAGAGTTTTTGGAGGCTGTTGAGCATCGTCTTAAACAAGTTTGAATTTTTATTCATTTTTTTTATATTGGCAGATCAGAGAAGCAATATCATTTGGCAATAGAACAAGAAAAGAAAAAAATAACACTAAGAAGATATTCTAGATCAATCGCACTTTATTCTCAGTTGTTAAAATTAGGTTATTGATCGTGTTCTTGCTATAGAGCTGTGGATAAGTATTTATGATAACTGGATACTGTAATACAAATGAATGAAATTATTTGAAGAAATTGATAGTCGTTACATATTCAGTCTTCTTTTGCCTTTATGGACATCTATGTGAAGCCCTGGAGTAAAATATATCCTGCTTTTTTGATAAAATATCAGATTTTTTCAAAATTGTTCAAATATTTACAGCATGCCTTTTTCCATCTCCTCTTTCCTGCCCTGTGCATCAGTCTCAGTTGAGCGCCGAGCAGAAGACCGCAGCTCTTCAAACCACTCCGTCTCTTTTGGAGGTTTGCGGTTTCTCCTACTTCTATGGCGGCTTCCTGGTGGGACCTCAGTTCACTCTACGCAACTACATGCGCCTGGTTTCCCGAGAAATGACCGACTGTCCTGGCCAGGTGCCCAACAGGTGGGCTCACACCTATGTGTCCTTCGCTCGGTTATTATAAGACCGTAGTCAGCAGTAATGGAAAGAAATGGTGCTCCAGAAACTTCCATTTCTACTGTAGTGCTGAACAAATCCCTGTCTCTCTCTTCTAGTATTGTCCCTGCACTAAAGCGCTTTTGTTTGGGTTCCTTCTTCTTGATTATCTTCACAATATTTGGACCCTATTACCCAGACAGCTATTTCCTTTCAGATGAATATGAGGTCAGTAAATTGTCAAATTATTTGTATTTTTTTTTCTATTTAAGTATTATCATTTTTTTTTCTGTTGTCTATTATAATGTTATAATAACTAAATAATCTTGAATGTGTTGTGCAGGCTCAGCCGTTTTGGTACAGGTGTGTGTATATGCTGCTATGGGCTAAAGTAAACCTGTACAAATATGTGACCTGCTGGCTAATAACTGTAAGTCTATTCAAAGCGCATACAAACCCTGGGTTTTTACATGTAGTATTTATGTAAAAAAAACAAGTTTGTGAGGAACAACTTGTTCGTCTGGTTGCCATATATGTGGGTTAAAGTTCTCGACTCAATTGAAAGTGCGTTTCCAGTATAAAAAACAGTATTTTTATGTCTGTAAACATCAGCTACGACTAACTTATCGCAGTTAGAAAGCTTTTTCCTAATTATTATTTTTGCTAGTGCTTTTGTAAGATTATCACTGAACCAAACATACAGTACTTCTCGATCTCTGCATGACCGTTTCTTCCTATTTGTCATTGTTGGAGTGAATCTCATTCATACATGTAAATATTTCTATAGACTTTTTTAGCTAGTTAGCACTGTAATATCAGAGCTAGCATATCACTTAGGATCCTATTGCTACACGTGGTCATGCTAACAATGGGATGTTTCAGTTGAAGTTTGTTTAGTAGTGTGTATTTGTGTACAATGTGATGCTTACAAAACGTCAGCATGCGATGAAAGTAATGTGGCAAACTAGTGCCTATTGGTAGAATTACTGTAAAAACACAAAATGGTAATATTTCACCTAGAAAAGGAATAAATACCGAGCATATACTTTGCTTCACTTTCTAAGTAATAGCACCTAGTAGCTAAAAAGTTGTCCTATAGTGTGCATGTCAGAGAAAGGAGGCTTTATAAATGAATAGAACAGACAGTCCCAGTCACAATAAAGCTGCTGGGATGTTCAGCTGTGCATTCCATCGGAACGGATTTTAAAGGTGCTGTTCTTGCCTCTGTAATTGTTCTGTAACGCAGGAGGGCGTATGTATCCTCTCTGGGCTCGGCTACAGCGGTCACGGTGACGACGGGCAGCCCAAGTGGGATGCCTGTGCCAATATGAGAGTGTGGATATTCGAGACCACGCCGCTTTTCACGGGCACCATCAACTCCTTCAACATTAACACCAACGCATGGGTGGCCAGGTATACAGTAAATGTAACAATCCTAGAAAGACCGGTGTTAATAGTATATTTCTATTTGACCCTGGATTTTTCGTCTTTGTCTTTTGTTACTGTGCAGGCACATTTTTAAGAGGCTGAAGTTTTTGGGGAATAAGATGGCATCGCAGATGGCCACGTTGTTTTTCCTGTCGATCTGGCACGGCCTGCACTCCGGCTATCTGCTCTGCTTCTCCTTGGAGTTCATTATTGTCAATGTGGAGAAGCGGGTAACTAAGTGGTTATTTAAAGCAAATCAGCTCGTCATAGAGAAGTATATTATGATCTCAAGGTTGTTACCACTTTAGGGAAAATGTAGCTTAACGGTTAAGGCTGTAGGTTACTGATTGGAAGGTCAGTGGTTCAAGCCCAAGCACAGTCAAGCTGCCACTGTTGGGCCCTTAAACATGGTCCTTAACTGTCTCGGCTCCAGGGTTGCTTTATCACGGCTGACCCTACGCTTTTATCTCAGCTTCCTAATGAGCTGGGATATGCCAAGAAAGTGTTTCACTGTGCTGTAAGGTATAGGTGAAACGCATCTTAATTAGGTACTGCATTAGTCTCAGTTTAGGGCTGGAAAGATTCCTCGAGTAACTTGAATAATTCGAATACAAAAAAATGCTTAGTTTAGACCATTTAACTACACACGCAGCACTGTGTTTCCCCACGGACCATTATTACTGACGCACCACCTGCTAAACTCTGGCGTGCTCTGGACATCTAAACACAGAAGATGCTGCGGAATGAAAAATGGAGGAACGTGGAGAAAACAGCGAGGGGAGAGGAGAAGATTCAGGCCTAAGAAAAAGATAAAGTTTCCAAAGTTTGGGATCATTTCAAATGAAAATATAAAGAAAACACAGTACAGTGCGGTTACCATTTTTAAAGAATATTGAAATAGATTTTTATGTTCTTGAATTATTTATTTGTATTTGCATTTTCATGTAATATGGCATTTAAACGCACTAAACGGGTTTAATATTCACAGGTAATATTGTAGGCGATTTCAGCAATAAAAACGTTCATTTTTGTAAAAAGGAAACAAATGACGTTCATTTTAAGAGAGCCGTCTTGTTTTCTCTTGTATGTTTAGCATTGCCCTTTAATAAAGAAAACGTACTTTGTATCCGATTGATCGATGGGATAATTAGTGGAATACTCGATCACTTAAAATAAGCTGCAGCCTTTTCTCAGTTGTTATCATTTTGTTCTCATTTCAGCCCCGTACACTCTGAGTTCATTGAATCCTGCGGTTCGTGTCGACTTGCACACTGATACTGATGAACTCTTGCAAGACATGTGTTCACATTGCTGCTTTATCGTGTTCCCTCAGGCGCAGGCGATCGTGAATGACAGCCCGAAGCTGACGGCCATCGCAAACAGCTCTCTTTATCCCCTTGTATACATAGTGCAACAGTTCATCCACTGGCTCTTCATGGGCTACCCGCTAGCAGCATTCTGCCTCTTCACTTACGACAAGTGGCTGAAGGTGTGTGTGCACTGAAGCACTGGTCTTATATGGTTATATCTATGTCAGAACGGCATTCACATAAAAGCTTAAAAGCCACACGGGTCTGAATCCTGATGAGGCCAGAGTCTGTCTGAGTGGGGAAATGTAATTACTCACTCTTGGTTATTCGGAACAACAACAAAACCACTGATGTCTGTGAGCGCGTATGTGTGGAGTTCGACAAGATGCAGTAGTTTGCATCATGCAACTTGGAGGAAACTTGTGTTAGAATTCACACTCCTAATATGGGTTGCCAAATGTAAAAAAATGTAATTAATTTCTGAAAACTTGTGGCCATTATTATGTTTGGTGACTCATTTCTTACTTAGATGTAATGTTTACATTTAAATATTTAAAATCTACTCTGAAATATTTGTAAAATGAGTCACTATATTAATGTACCAGAATGACCCCAAATGTAAAATAATAATAATAATAATAATAATAACAGAGAAAAAGAGTTTTTAGCTGTTTAACATTTAATGGTTGGTCGCTGTCATGTGATGGGAGGCAGATTAACTGATGGTTGTAGGATGTAGCTTGAATGCATGGTGGTTCTTTCTTTTCTTGTTTCCTTCTTTCTTTTCTTCCTTGTTTCCTTTTCTGCCTTTCAGCTGATTAAATTAATTGAGTCACTAATAATGTTTTCTATCAGATCTGATTGAAAATGGGGCAATTCTGGTATAGCATTGTGTTCTAGATGTTACTGTTTGTTTTGCTGTTTGTTTGTTTGTTTGTTATAGTGTGATACCTTGTTAATTAGCGGTTTTCTTTTTCAGGTTTATTCATCAGTGTATTTTTGTGGTCACCTCTTTTTCTTCATGGCCTTCCTCACCTTACCTTTCCTTCGTAAGGCACTGGTGCCTCAAAAAGCAAAGAGTGACAAGAAGGAAAACTAGACAGAAATGGGTAAAGTTTAAATAATATTTATTATTTATATATTTTTTTTTATTTAATATTATTATTATTTAATTATTATAAATTTAATATTAATTAATTGAATAGTAATATTTTCTCTCTATATTCTGTGCATACAAAGTGTGTCCGTCTGAGATGATTTTAGCATGATATCCCAAATTAGATTAAACAATTAAACATTTTTGAATCGATCCAGAAAAATGCCAAGTTCACACCAGATCAAGGTCGGATGTTTCAGATAATTTTTTTTTTTTTATGTCTTCCTTTTCGGTTTAAAGTATATTTCAAAGGAATGTGAGGTATATAAAAGCACATGACATGGTGTGGTGGAGGAGTCATTCTGGTCAGTGCCATTGGTGTGGATCCATCTTCTGCTTTTTATTTGTTCACTCAGATGTGTTAGAGGAGCAGCCTAGATGCTAGATCTTGCTAAAATATTTCTTTTAGACCCTATTCACATATTGCGAATCACAAAGCATGAATACTATCGTAATCTATCGAGTCTATACGCTACATACAAAAGTATGTAGACGCCTGCCCTTCATAGCCATGTGTGGGTCTTTTGATAAACTCTGAACTCAGAGCCCTGATCTCCTTAACCCCACAGAACACCTTTAGTATAAATTGCAATGACTGCTGCACACCAGACCTTCTCACTAACATCAGAAACTCTTGTAGCTGAATGAACTCTAATCATCATAGCCAAAGATTAAAATCTAATGGAAAGGCTTCCCAGAAGACTGAAGCTTATAACAACTGCAAAGAGGAAACAAATCAATATTAATGCTTATGGTTTGAGAACAGGATGTTCACTACTGAGGCATCAACATAGTTTTGTCCATGGTGTAGCCTTGAAACTTTGGCTACTTCAAACATGATTTACACCATGGCCATTGCAAAATATCGTACTTGTGGTGAAGATTTTTTGATTTAATCACATAACATAATTTCATATGCCAAAATATTTTATTTAATCATCAAACTATATCTAAACCTAGCTATTAGTCATAGGAGTTTTGGCTTGTCATTGGACATATAACTGTGACTCTATATATATATATATATATATATATATATATATATATATATATA